>OVBJ01001969.1:0-21941 GCA_900406535.1 Noccaea bulbosa
GACTTGTAGTCGATCGACTTCTTGTTTCTCTTGTGTAAAGTCTTTTTTAATTTAAAGAGTAAATTTAATCACTGATGACATCATCTTTGGCATTTAAATAGTTGCTGTGTGTGCACATTCTATATGGAGGAATATATGAAAAGATACCAAAAGCTTTTAGATATCTACCTAATGAATTTAGTCCTGATTGGTAGATTCCTAATAGTTTTGGCATGAAATCTTAAAACATTAAATTTTAAAAACTGTTTTGGGACTAATCTTGCATGAGAACAACTACCTGCTTAATTTGTTGTGTAATAGTTACAACCTCTCAAGAACATTCAGAACAAACAATCTAGGAGATGTATTGGACTAGAAATTTTAGATGATTTAATACTACAAAAAAATTTAGATGATTTTAGATGATCTTATTAAATTTTAGATGATTTAATACTAGAAATTTTAGATGATTTAATACCTCCAATACATCACCTTATAAGGTGATTGCATTCCTATTTAAGGTGATTTTATTTCTATTTAAGATGATTTAAGGTGATTTAATTCCTGGTTTCGCTCAAGATGTACTTCTATTTTTTGTTTTTTTGGTTTCTTACTCCTATTTAAAATTTTGTTTTGAAAAAAAAATTTATGAATAAATTTTTGTTTTATTTAAATCCCACAGTGTTTTTCGTAGCAGTCCAAAAAAAAATTACAAGCTTTCTCATTTAGGCCATAGAGGTGTGCTCACAGTGCGAAAGAAAATGGTTCCATCATATTGCATCTGTTCTTTTTAAAACATTTTTGGGTCTAAAATGTTTTGAAATTGTGCAGTTAAAGATCCAAATTTTCAGATTTATAAATATGCAACAAATTTGATTATTTAAAAAATCGTCACGGCCCAGTTGATCAATTTGAACAGGGACTGCTTTCATTAGAAAATAAAAAAAAGAAGAAGATAAATGTCAAATATGTTTTGGTTTTGCTACTTCTCCATATATCCGCAATTTAAAAATACATTAAAGCAAAGTGCTGCATTTGAAACAAAACCAGCACAAATATAGTTAATCCCGACATTTCAGGTTTTTTTTTTATATCTCTGGTATCCTGATCTGAGGAGCCGAACAGTCACCGACCAGTCCTAGAGCCCGAACCGATGGTCCAAGCTTTGTTCAGCTGTATTCAGTTATTCCGAGGATCGAATCCGAACAGGAACCGACTATCCCTCGAAAGGGATCCAGGGTCCCAACGGAAGTGATGTTAAATCCGTTGTGGCCAAAGCAACTCAAACTCAGGGCGGGCACTCCAGCTGAAGTTCTTTTACCACTAGACTAATGTAACTTGGTTGACATTTCAGGTTTGAAACCGTGATCTGGAGTCTTCAAAGAAGATACTCAATGAGAATTCTCCTAAACTCCGACGAACTCCGCATTTGGACAAGAAGAAAGTCAGCGAAATATGTTTTCCAACAAACCAAACAACTACAATTAAGGTTCGCAAATTTTCTTTACCTAAATCTCAATTACCCTGCCCTGAAGCTACTCATCAAAAAGATGCAAGAATCGTACAGATAGATGCTTTTATTTATTTATTTTATGATACTTGTACCTCTCGTTTTCAATTTAATTAACCAACCATCAGACTAGGTCAGAACAAAACTTTGTCTTAGAAAGTCAAGTTGCTTAACCAACAAGTTAGTTTAAGAGAGAGGGATGGAAATGGTGTTGTACTTGTTCTACTAAAAACGTACGACTTCTTCAAAGTCAAAACGTCAGATGAACAAAGCCGAACCAATCATTACGACCCAACAAAATGAATATTTAAACCTATAAATACAATTAATACTCTCTGTCTTTTTTTGTTTGATAAAGGGTTTAATTAATACTCTCTGTCACGATCAAACGTGACAAGCACTTCACCAAAATAACTATTTTAATGCATAATGACTTCTTCCCTACCTTCGAACACAGAGTTCAAGAGATGATTCACAGCCAAAAAGAAAGTCCCTACTAATCATGACAATCAGAAAGATTCCATTCCTGCCACGTCATCATGCTGTATACCTTCTGTTGCTTGTTTTCCACGCCACGGGCCAACCTCAGGCTGGAACCATCGGTCCAAATGGTCGCCAAGTAAGACCAAACCAGGTACCGGCGGTAATCATTGGGATGCTTATGTTCACGCTCTTATTCAGCATGCTCGCTTGCTGCGTTTGCTATAAATACACAAGCACACCTCCTCCTGGAACAAGCTCTGACACCGACGAAGGAGTTCATGGAGGAGAAGTCCCGCGGACGAGAAGGAAAAGCCGTGGACTTGAAAAGGATGTCATAAAGTCGTTTCCGTCCTTTCTTTACTCACAAGTTAAAGGGCTAAAGATCGGCAAAGGTGGCGTGGAATGTGCCATTTGCTTGAACGAGTTTGAGGACGATGAAACGTTGCGTTTGATGCCTCCTTGTAGCCACGCATTTCATGCTGAGTGCATCGATGTCTGGCTCTCTTCTCGCTCCACTTGTCCCGTTTGCCGCGCCAATCTTGCTCCCAAACCGGGAAGTGATGATCAGAGCTTTCCGTATCCATTTATACGTCCACTTACCAATCAAGAAACGGATCTTGAAACGGGAAACCCACGAAGAAGTGTATTAGAATCTCCAGACATACGCTTGCTAGATAGATTGACATGGAGCAATAACAATGGAGCCAATAGACCGCCTCGATCAAGGTCCACAGGGTCATCAAACTGGCGAATAGCGGATATATTATTCCCAAGATCTCATTCGACGGGTCATTCTCTGGTCCCACTAGGAGAGAATCTAGACAGATTCACATTGCAGTTACCAGAAGAGGTAAGGAGACAATTGAGCCACAGGACGTTACCACAAGCTAGGAGTTCAAGGCGGGGCTATAGGAGCGGTAGCGTTGGGAGCGAGAGGAGAGGTTTTCCTTATGGACGCCGATATAGTCGACGACGGACCATTTCTCTTTCTTTCTCTTTTTCTTTTCAGACCGCCTCTCTTCAGTCAGCAAAAGTTAAGGAAAAAGAGTTTGGAGAAGGGTCATGCATGTGACCGCCTTAGGCCAGAGATGGTCTCGTCTTAAATTGTGGACCATATCAAGCTAAGTTGTCATATAGATAAGGTTAGGTTATAGAGAATTTGGTGTGGCGTAAGTAGGAAGCAATAAATACATGTAGGTATATATGTATGTATATACTAATTAAGTGTGTGGAGAGAAACTAGTGCAGAAGAGAGCCTAACCGATACTCTCGATGTATCGTACAGTTTCTGTGTTGATTTAAAGATGTAGAGTATGATTGTGATATGGATTTTCTTAGAAAAGTTTTTCGAATTTTACCCTCTGATGCATATATAAGCTTTATACCGTAAATGCAAATAGCTTTGCTTGATATTTAGAGTAATTGGTGAATGGCATGATACTATGATAGCTAAAATAAAAATTACTACTCCCTCTGTTTCAGAAAACTTGATGTTTTAGGAAAATGAATCTGGATATTATTTGGATGTATCTGGACTCAAAACAATCCAGATAAATCCAAACACATTTTTGCTAAAACATCAAGTTTTCTGAAACAGAGGGAGTATTATTTAACGAAATAAAAAAATGAGAAATTAGAATAAAACTATCACGTTCAGTCTAAGACTTAAAAATATCAAACTACGTACTCTCTTAATGAAAAGCATTTATTTACATGACATTGAAACATTTACCTTCGTCCCAAACTGGACCAAATTTCAACTGGATATTAATATGTATCAATGATTTGGCCTCCAAACTTTTTTTTTTGTTTTGTGTATTATCATTTGGCCTCCAAACTGCAATTGTTGTATCCCTCATGAATCTCTGGCCGGTCCATGATAAATACAAACAAAAAGCATAACATAAATAACATATGTTACTACAAAGCACTTCATTTACAAAAAAAAACATAAACAAAATAACTCATACATAAATGATTTGACATTTACTTGAGCGTCGTCTAGGGTACAGTTAGCCCTGTATATGACATGAAGCTTCTTATTTTTCTGATGTTTTAAATTTGCATAATCGCTTGCGTCACATAGATATTCATATCCGTTTTCATAGACTTACTCAGATGTGCACAAGACCGGATGGACAACTTTATAATCATGTCTCTGTTTTAAAATGCTCATATTGTGAATATGTTCCATTCTGTAAAGAGTGTGTCCTATTATATGTAACCAAGACTAAAATTCAATTGATTAAGATAATTTTAACGAAAAAATGATAACATTGAAAGATACGGATTTTAAATTATATTCACTATTTACAACACACTGTCAAGGATAGATTCGTTGACTTGGACTCTTTTCTCTGTAGTACAATAATGAATCATATCAAACCAATTTTAAATTATGTTCCATGTGTACATTTCTTTAAGAGTGATTACACCAGATAACACTACTGTTTGGCGTAATTAAGTAATCGATATATACAGCTTGGGGGTTAAGACAACGATAATATTTTGCCACTGAATCTTCTCATGTACAGTCTCACGCGTTTGGAGAATTATATATACGTGGCGTAAATGTTGCATTTGAAGGACTATGAACCGATTCAGGTTGCGTATCAGGTTGGTGGTGATAAGTAATGTTGTTAAAAAAAAATTCGAATGACTCAATATTTTTAATGTTATGAATATATATGTTATGATAAATTTTGATATGATTGTATATATATGTATCTATATAACAATATATTTGGTCGTCAACATATATGTATATTTTGTTATTTTTTCTATTATTGTTTATATGGTTATATAGTTGTCTATATATTTCTACATATTTTCATGACAATTTATTTAGTTGTCTATATATGCTTATGTTTTGTTAAATTATGATATGGTTATCTACATATCTATGTGAAAATGTTTTTAGTTATGAAAGTAATATATGTTTTGATAAAATATTTTTATGGATATCTATATTTTTATATAAGATAATTTATATTGTTGTCATTATACATTTATGTTTTGATATATTCTAATATGGTCATCTACATATCTATATAACAATGTATTTCGTTGTGAATGTTTTGTCAAACTCACTCAATATAAGTTTCAATTCAATGTTAGATTATTGAAAAAAAAATTAAGCATATGTTTGGAATATAACCTCAACACACAATAAGAAAAGAGAGAAATAAGTTTTTTTTTTTTTTTTTTTTTTTTTTGACAACGAGAATAATGGGGATGGTAAANTAATGGAGATGGTAATAAGAACATAGAGCATTGAAAATAGCATTTAATGCGTTTGATTTTCACATATATTCGATTTTCCACTCGGATCAATTTGATGCATATTTAATTTTTTGTATTCTTTGGTACCCTTATGTCGATTGCCAATAGCCTTTATTTGGAATTGTTGTTTACCTTATTAAGGGTCCAAAATATGTTGATCACCAAATTGACTTTTTCTTCAACTATGTTGATAATTAATCTTATGCTAAATTTAAAGATAAATTTTGTATCGACTACAATTAAGCAAAATAAAGTAAAAACGTAAGCAAAATGATAAACAAATAGAAACTACAAATAGAAAATTGGTATATTAAAACCAAAACAAGATTATGCAGAAAATGCGATTTATTATCAATTATACAGATTATTGAAGACATGTTTGCAGGAGGCTCGGAACTGTCGGTCGTGATATTTCAGAAGACGGAATTGTTCATTGCAGAATCTTCATTGTAACACTTCTAATAATTTGTAATGGTATAATAAATTAAGTGAAAAAAAAAAAAAAAAAAAAAACAAAAANGGAAGCCCACAACTATGTACCTAGTTTATCCCTTTGGTGGTTTTAGTTTTATCTTACCTTTACCTTGTTTCAGAGTTTGATGCTCTGTTCATTGGGTCTTCATTGGGTCTGTGAACCTTGTTTTGTTTCTTTCTGTTTCTCGATACTCTTGGTTCCAATATTCAATAATATTCTGACCGAAAAAAATAAAATAAATAAGTACATGATTCTTAATTACTGTACACAGAAAATGTAATAATACAATGACTTTAATAAACAGACATAAGCAATCAGCCAGTTGAGGAAAAGATTTAGTCATAATCAAATTGGTTGATGAAATAAGACTAGTTTTGATTTTTGACCAAGATACTTATATTACTTGGATATGTGTATGAGTGTATCAACTGATTGTTTACAAACATTTATGTTGTTGTTTTGTAAAATAACAAACTCCAACTTTGATAATATGTACATAGATATTCTGGGAAAAAATAACGAAAAAAAAAAGAAAAAAAAAGGAAATTGTCTGATCTCTCATGTGAGGAATTAGAAAATCACTAGACGAAAAAATCAAAAACGAAACCGGTAACGTGGTCTAATTAAATTTCCAGTTTATACTAAACCGGATATTTTAAGTGGGCCCCACAACCTATCTTCTTCACCATGGTATCTTACGGCTGAGCTTGGCGGAGAAACGGAGAATCTCTCGATACTGCAATTTTACGTTTTTCCCCGATGACTTCCACATTAATCTCCTCAATCCTCTCTCGTTCTATCTTTCCTACTGAAATTCGCGGCCGGGTTCGAATCCCGGCGACTTCAATTTCCGGAAGCAGCAGCAATGTCCGCGCAGTGAAACGACACCGTTTTAAAATAGTCGCAAAATCACTCGATCTTCCTCTTCTTCCTTTCAGCATGAGCGAGGTTAGCACAATAAACCTAATATTATCTCGAAAAATTTGAAATCTTGGTTTTAACTTATGGTTACAGGTTCTTGTGCCGACAGAGACTAAAACATTGCATTTGTACGAAGCAAGGTACTTGGCTTTACTTGATGAGGTAATAATCTATGAATTCTTTAAAAAAAAAATATTCTATGGATATCACTTTTTTTTAGTGACTGCCCTGTTTCTTGGTTTTGTGCAGTCGATGAAAAGAAAGAAGAATATGTTTGTTCATTTCATTCTCGATCCTATTTCGATCAGCGAGAAAGCAACAGAAGCATCTTTTGCTGCAAGATACGGCTGCTTGGTTGTCATTGAAAACGTTAGCTTTTTTTTCTCTAAAGAAAATTTGATCTTTTTTTTTTATCTGTTTCTTGATGGATTTAGATCAAGCTAAAACCAATACATTTTAGGTTGAGAGACTAGATATTGGAGCACTTGTATCGATAAGAGGCGCTGGTCGCGTGAAGATTTCGAGGTTTCTAGGGGTAAGAAAATGAATATGTAAAGTAATCTTTGGCATAAACACTAAAATGTGATAGTTTAGGTAATAATCGATGATCGAAGCTGATTTTGGTTATTGTTTCAGGCAGATCCTTACTTGTCCGGTGAGGTCAGGCCGATACAAGATCGTTTGAGTTATGAGAGCAGCAATGAAATAACCTCAAAAGTCTCTAAGCTGAAGGAATCTATCAAGAATCTTAATAGCTTGGAGATCAAGCTTAAGGTACAAAAACTTACTTTGAAGCAAATCTTGACAATATCTTTTTCACTGTTATGTTCTCATAAGTAAAGAAAGTGTTGGATTTATCTCTCCAGGCTCCAGAAGACTCGCCGCTACAAACTCGTCTCTATAACTCCCTGAATTGGGCTGAAGATGAGCCACCGGTAGAATGTGACGAATCTTTCTTCCCTTCCCTGCAAGAACGTCTATCATTCGTCGCGTTTCAACCGGTTTCCGGTAAATTCACATTTTCCCTCTCTTGTGTTATCAAATTACGGGTCAGAGAGCTGTCTTTTAGCATTGTTGATAGCAGAGAGTCTCCGGTTTTTCGGGTTTTGTAGGATCGACGCAGTCGGAAGTGTCAAGGTTACAACAAGAGAAATTAAAGGCAATGGATATGAAAGATACAATAGAGAGGTTAGAACTCTCAATGGGGCTCATCAAAGAGAACATTTCCTCAATTGCAGCCAAACTGGCTATCCAATCTTTGGATATTCGATAGAGACTATGTATAATAATAAGGCGTCTCTTTCATTGTAAATGTGTCAAATTAGAGAATTCATGTTATGTTACAGCCAAGAAAGTGTATATTCGATTATAGACAGTCAAAAATCATCCAATTTCTTCCACTCGACTGTGATTTGGATATTATTTCTTCAAATTTATAGAAAAAAATGGTATGTCAATGTAAACTTTTACAATCTGGTTAGACCTATATGATGTTGTCAAAAAAAAAAAAAAAAAAAAAAAAAAAAAATTAAAATCTTTTTTTTTTTTTTTNACATTTAATGTTCAGCGCAAGTCTCCTTGAAAGCCTTAATGCAATTAATTACGATTCTTTCAATGGTTCCGAGGAGAAACTTGCGTACCGTTGCATGTAAAGTATTAAAGAGCATGCCTTTAATTCTTATTACAGTATTAATTAAATGAGTCTTGAAGGATGAATATAATCCCACCAAAGTTACAGCAAAGAGAATTCCGAAAGACAAAATCTTGAAGATCAAAACACCAAGTCTTTGAGGTTGTTTTCAACAATGGCGGATCCAGTAATATTCGTCATATTTCTTCATGAACACAAATCCAATCCCGTAATTACTCTCCTTCTCTCTGTTTACTCTATTCTTGCCTCGCTGTTACAACTTACATATATATATCATCGTCGTTGTTGTTGTTGTTGCAGATGATTCCTGCTGCGTTTTTTTCGACTCACTTAGAAGGTAAACATCATTCCATGAAACTGAAACTGACTTCGGACGCTTCGGACAAAACCTGGGAAGTGAAACTGGACGGCCGCAGATTAGCGGACGGCTGGGAAGATTTTTCTGCCATTCACTGTCTTCGAGACGACGACGTTTTGGTTTTTAGGGACAAGGGGGACATGGTTTTCCACGTCACACCCTCCGGTCGCAGTTTCTTTCAGGTACATTGCATATCCTCCGAGTCTGAGGAAGATGATAAATCGGAAGATGGTTCAGATCCCAAGAACATTGCGTCGAAGATGGAACCAAGAAAGGAAACAGAGTCTTCCTCAGAAAGCTCTTATCTTGTTGCGCACGTCACGTCTTCAAGCTTAAGCCGAGATAGATTGGTTACTGCTCTTTACCTGACCCTTTTAATAGTTTGAGAGCATAATATTGTAACCATCATCTCACTACTTACTATTAAGTGTTGCGCTTTTGTAGTGTCTGTTAAAGGGTTTTGCGAGATCAAATGGCCTGAACGAGAGAAGCTGTGAGATTGATCTAATGAATCACCATGGAAAATCATGGACTCTTGATCTGAGATACAACAGAACAATTGACCAGGCTTGTATCAGAAGAGGGTGGAGAGACTTCTGTTTCGTAAATGGGCTAGAAGCTGGATCTTTCTACAGGTTTAAACTTATCCGAAACGGGACAAAGCCTTTGCTACAACTGTGTTCCACTACTGTTCCACAAGGAAACTGTTCCACGGCAAGTGGAAAAGACTATCTTTCGGAAAAATCTAGCAGTGAATGCTCAGGGTCAGAGGGTACTACTTCAACGAAGCAGAGCATCCTTTTGACAATAACCTTTAAGCCTTACATGCTCGAGGCGGGTCAACTTGTAAGTTTTTTAACATCTTAGGTTTAGGGTTAATTTAAGTAGCATTTTTTCTTGTGATTCTTTATGGATGGTTTGTGTAGCGTCTTTCGCGAACGTTTGCCAGAGAGAATGGGATCAAGAAGGCAGGAGAGATGACTCTAGTGGACAAAAATGGAGTAAAGTGGCCGTCGTACTTAACTCCTATCAATGAGAAAGGAAGTTTTTACATGGCAGAAGGTTGGAGAAGTTTTTGTAAAGCCAATAGATTAAAAACGGGAGAGTCCTTCACGTTGGAGTTTGTTCGAGGAAATGGCACAGCTCCTATGCTCAAGTTCTGCACCAAAGATAAGGTCAAGCTAAACAAATATACCTTTGTGATACAATTTTTTTTTGGTTTTGATAAGCTATAAAAGTGTTGTTTATAACATGAATTGTATTCAGACAGAACAGGTACTCAAGCATCACGGGATGAAGAAGAAGAGGCTCAAGAAGAAAGAGAAATTCCAGTCGAAAAAAGAGCTCGAATTTCTACAGTAGGAGGATCTTCTAGTTCTCGCGGCAGATTGAGTGCTGATCTTGAAAACTTGCGGCGCAAGGAACCGTTTAAACCTTGCTCCATCTCTGATCAAATGAAAAAAGTTAAACAGAGTATTAAGGATACTTTAGGTGGCGTAAGACGGTTTCAGTCGGAACTTGAGATAAAAGAACGAAATTTAGAAGCTTCACTCGAGGAAATCGATGTCTTAGGTATGATTTGAACGAACGCTGATGACCACTTTTTTTTTGCTAGATTACTTGTTTTCTTATACTACTATTTTGGTTCTACGTTGCTAACATTTTAATGTTGAAAATTGACAGAGAAAAAAGTATTGGAAATCAACAAGATCCTCAACTTTCGTGAGGTTTAAAGTAAAAGCTAAAGATTAGGAGGAAATGGAGCAGCGACTTTTGTAAACCCCATTTATATCTTCAACTCGTTCAATGAAAGAGGATTTCTGTAGAAACAATATTTCTTCTTTTAACTACAAACTATTTTATTATTTTAGGAGACCAAAGTTTACTATTTTATTCAAGAATGACGAGTCGGGGATTCAGGATTCGAAATCGGCTTTGCATGTCGAGGTCTATAGTAGAGAGTCCATCTTCTTAAGGAAGAAGCTTCATGGCTCTGCTACTGTTCCCTTGAAGGAGATTATGGCTAAGTATAACTGTATAAGCAACAAAGCTCTTCGTAGTTTGCAATTGAAGAAACTGGAAGACGAAGTCTCGATTCTCGAAGTTTTGTCGATGTCTCAGATCCGTATATTTGCAGAAAGAGAGGATTTTGGGACCTTTTTATTCCTTTTTTTAATGCTTGTATTCTGAAATTGTAAAATAGTAAACTTTGTCATTGATAAAATCATCTCAAATCACCTAAAATCCCTACTCCAATACACCCACCCTAAAATCCCACCAAAATTTTATGAAGACATTTTATACAATCCCCTTAAATCCGACCAAAATCTTCCAAAATCTCATAAAATCTCTAAAAATGACCTAAAATACAAAATCATCTAAAATCAGCTAAAATCCCTACTCCAATACACCCCTACCAAAATCTCCTAAAATATTATAAAATCTCTTAAAATGACATAAAATACAAAATCATCTAAAATCACCTAAAATCCCTACTCCAATACACTCCACTATATATATAAGTAAATTGACCATTGAAAAAGAATTTTTAGATCTGACAATATCTCGAAATTTACGCTGAAAGAGCGAGACCTAATTCGGTTTCGTATAACCCTAATCATAATTTTTCCTCGCACGTTTGTGTTCTTTCGTAGTTAGTGTTTGGAGAAATCTAAATCTATAGTAAATACGGACAGAGAGCGAGAGAGCAGTCAAGGAAGAGGAAGGAGTCATGTCTGCTTCTTATAATGACCTCGAGAAGAAGCTTCTGGAAGCTGGGGAAAAACTTCTTGACCCACTTCCTTCGTCAAATCCGAGTCTTCTTCGGATTCTCGACGTGAGCTCTTCCTTCACTATTTTCGTGTTTGTTGTGGATGTCTAGTGTTTTTAGCTGATATATGTGTGAGTGTGTTGGTACCCTTGTTCTAAAACGCGGCAGACAGAACAAAACATATATTGTTGTGTCATCGGATATGAATGGCTGATTTAGATTTACGGTCTGAAACTGATTTTATGGAATGTGTGTATGACTTTTGAGTTCTTGAGTTTGATGATAAGTCCACTGTGTTTTACTGCAGAATCTTTGCCTCTCCCTGCCAGAGGTGGAACAGGATCCTCCCGGCTCAACCCAGGAAGCACTCTCTCCGTTGAAGAACGCATTAGTCGCTGAAAGACTCTTCAAGCATCCGAATGTCCATGTGAGAGTTGCTGTTGCTTCCTGCATCAGCGAGGTTATGAGAATAACTGCTCCAGATGCTCCATATGATGATGACAAGATGAGGGTACACTACTTTATTTTAATTTTATTTTGGGTATTTAAATGTAGCCTGATGCAAGCTTGATCACTAACTGATTTCTTTGACTCAAGCGCAGGAAGTGTTCGGGTTGGTTGTATCATCGTTTGAACATCTATCCAACACATCTAGTCGCTCATATACCAAAAGGACATCGATCCTTGAAACTGTGGCTTTGGCCCGAGTACCTGTTGTGATGCTGGATCTTGGTTGTGATGCACTTCTTATTGAGATGTTCCAACATTTTCTCAAGGCTCTAAGGTATACAAGTATACAACTATACGAGTTAATTATTGTGACGTTAACAAAACAAACTCCTTACTTTTCGTCGACTTATGTTCAAGCTTCTCACTCGATATCATTTCGCCTTTACATTTTCTGACCTATATTACTTTCCTTTTCAGTGATCACCATCCAATGAAAGTTTCTTCACATATGGAGAGCATTATGACCCTTGTTTTAGAAGAAAACGAGGATATATCTCCAGAGTTACTTTCACCAATTCTATGTTATGTTAAAAATGACGAGAAGGTATAATAATACGTGTTCTTAATAATATCTCCATAATTATATATATATCCAAAATAACCAACGCTCTTCTTGTGTTTAACTCTATCAACTTGTAGCAGACTCCACAAGTATCACGGAGGTTAGCAGAACAAGTTCTCATTAACTGTGCAAGCAAGCTCAAAACGTATCTGAGTGAAGCCGTGAAATCGTCGGGCGTCTCTTTAGATAAGTACAGTAATGTAGTGGCTTCGATATGTGAAGGGACCTTCATTGGCTTGAAGCCGAATGAAGTCGTTGCTGAGAGGAGGTGGAACCAGGAGCATTCATCTGAAGAAGCTGATCCCGCAGAAACTGAGGCTGAGACACACAAGCGAGCTCGAGTCGAATGTATCAGCATGATGGAGAAGACTACTGCGGAAGCAGAACCAAGAGTCCCTCAACCTTGCTCTGTCACACATCAGTTGGCTAAGGTGAAACAGAGCATTGTAGACACTATAACCAGTGTAAGACAGTTTCACTCTGAGCTAGAGACAAAGGAACAAAGCCTCGTAGACAGTTTAACCAGTGTACGACAATTTCGGTCTGAGCTAAAGAAAAAGGAAGATAACCTAGAAGAGTCCCTGCTGGAAGTTGACATCTTAGGTATGTGATATTCTGATATGGTCCTTAACGAATATTTTTGTCCTTTTTTGTGTGTGTGAGGTCTCTGATAATTTGATGTTGGAACAAACAGAGGAGAAGATATTGGGAATCAACAAAATCCTCAACTTATGATCAAGTTTAGAGTGAAACTGAAGATCAATCAAATGGACCTGAGTGAAGAAGTTGAGCAGAATCAGCAACCTTCTTTTTTTTTAGAAGTATGTTTTGCATATAGCATTATCTCAGTCAAGTCTAAAGACAGTTAATTATCGGATTCTCAAGTCTATATGCCAAAAACCTATCTTTTATGCACCTCTCTTGTCAAAATATACAACACCGAAGTTCTGTCAATCTTATTATACAAAGCAAAATGTTTCCTCCTAGACATAATCATCACCTTAGAATACTCAATTCAAATAAATACGATTGAGAATTTGATTTTGTTCTTGAAAAACATTGTTTGTTGTTTCTGTTTGGGTGTTTTGAGTTGCCAAATAATGAGTGAGAGAGAGAGAGAGAGAGAGAGAGAGAGAGAGAGAGAGAGAGAGAGAGAGAGAGAGAGAGAAGGAAGTCACTGATAGTTACTGCTCTTTACATCTCTTATATTTCATGTGCCTTGACATTATCATCTTCTTCTCTGCTATAATGCTCTTTCACATACAGTTTGTTACTTTGTTTGATGATATCTTTTCAAATTTAGTTCGTAACATTCTTACATTCATAAACCAGTCCGGTTTGGGTTATAGAGCTTTTTCCGATAGTTGGACTACTTGGACAGTGGGACCATCACCATATATATATTCCTCGACCTCTACCAACTAAAGGCAATTTTTCAGTTTTTTAAAAAAAATATTTTTTGTAGTCGCTGAGATGGCTTGTTTTGGTGTAAATATATATGATGATTGATACCATTTTTTTTCATAAACCGAACAAAAGTACTTTTAACATCTGCATGTGGGCATATTGGCACTCGAACAAGAGTCATGTTTCAAGCTACCGGCACGGTGGCTTCGGCTATGCCTCTGCTGTTTCCCTGTTCGCTGAGATTACCGCATATCCAGCTTCCCCGGAGCGCAAAGACCCTCAGGCCTCTCACATGTCTCGATCTGAAAGGAGGCAAAGGGTACCACACATATCTTATTAATTCATTTCTGTTTTTTCTTGTGATAATAGGCTTCGTTCAAGTTAGATTTCGCTTTAAAATTCACTGTTCTAGAATTTCAAACATGATTCTGAAGGGCTTTTAATTTTTATTTTAGATGTTCTAGGGGTTTATAGAGTTAATGTATCATATCTCTAGACTCTAGTTGTTAATTTTTAATAAAAGGAGTATCTCTTGTTTTCGGTAAAAATATCATGATCTCAACAAGTTCATAAAACATGTCCAAAAGGAGGATTTTCTCTGACACGACACAATCGAATTTTTTTTTTTTTTTTTTTTTTTTAATCCATTTGTTGACTATTTATCATTGCTACTTCTCTATCACTACTACACTATGCATGTAGAAAGTCATGGTATTCTATTTATTCAAGGTATTTATAATGGCCAAGAAGGAGTGCTCTAATATTTATCATCCATCATCTTATTAAAAAAAATTCATATTTCAGAATGAGCGGGTTCCATGAGATTCACCTAAAAGTTCGCGATTATGAATTGGATCAGTTTGGTGTTGTGAACAATGCTGTTTACGCAAACTACTGCCAACATGGTTAGTTTAGTCCGGTGGCAAGCTTTGCTACTTCAATTTATTATATCCCATTCTTACCAACTATAGTTGTTTGTTAAACACGTTTTCATAATAAGGTCGACACGAGATTATGGAGCACATTGGTGTCAATTGTGAAGAATTATCCCGTTTGGGTGAAGCCTTGGCAATTTCCGAGTTGACAATAAAGTTCATAGCACCTTTACGTGTAATTTTGACCCTCTTCTAGATCATTGTTCACATTTTATAATGTCAAATAAATTTTCGGGTATATTTATTTGATTTCTTTGAGCAGAGTGGATGCAAGTTTGTTGTGAAAACGAGGATACCAAGGACATCTGGGGCACGCATTTACTTTGAACAATTCATCTTTAAACTTCCAAATGAAGAGGTCAATTAATTTTGTTTTTTCTTATCAATTGCCTTTGTTTTTTGCTTTTTTGTTCTGATTTGGATCATTTGGTAAATAACAAATCAGCCTATTTTGGAAGCAAAAGGAACGGCTGTGTGGCTTGACAAGAACTATCGTCCTGCTCGTATCCCATCCCATGTACGCTATAACGTCGCTCTCTTCCAATGCCAAGACGTCGCCGTTTGATTCTTGCATGCATTCTTATGATATGTACACAAGAATGCATATATCTGATTAAATGTTTTTTTTTTTTGAACCAGGCTTTAGATCTGATTAAATGTTGCTTATTATATGTTGTGTAAATCGCGTGTATCATGTATATATATTTATATAACTTTTCCAATTCATCCTATTAACAAAATATATAAAACTTTTTCAATTCTTCCTTTTAACAAAAAATAAATAAATAAATATTGTGGGGTTTTATATTATGACTTCTTGGATACTATATCCGCAATAGATAACATCATTACCATTTACCTAACCTCAGATTTTCCAGTAGTAGGTAAGCACCATGCCCCTTTTTTATACATATTATATTTGTTTTCTTTTGATTTATTTTATTTCGATTTCAAAGACTCTGTTTTTATTCTATGGAACCTGTTGAGTTTTTACGATATCAAAAATTTATCGCGGTAGATATTCGTCCAAACCATAGACCTTCATTCAGATTTCGATCTCGTTTGGTGTCGTATGGGTAATCATGTTGTCTCTCAATAGTAGAGTTTATTTCCAGCAACCTAGTCACAATCAAGACATCGAATGGTTCACGTAGCCGTTAGTGCGGCTAGAGACGAAGATGGAGATTTAATATGTGTGCGTGAAACCAAATATAACTTTGTACTTGAGACTGCATCTGAATGATTTCTTGCACGAAGAAAGAAAAGAACACATGCACTAAGAGAAGTAAAGTTTTTACTGAAAAAGCATTGTTCTACAAATTTATGTTTATTGTCTCAAAAGGAAAAAAAAAAAGAAGCATATATATATTTCTTTTTCAATATGATCATGTAATATGCTCCATGTAAATTCTAGATTAAAGTACTATCTCTCCTATGACTATGTAAAATTCGTTTGTCGACAAAAAAAAAAAAAAAAAAAATTTTTTTNTATTTAGTATTAATCAGAATATCACGCATATCATACCTAAGGCAGATCACGCATATCACACCTAGTAGATAATGTATTTTGAAGAGCCAGCGGGGTCATCCCAATTTAACGCAATTCGTCTGCTAATCAGACGAGTTCACGTGGTATGAGTACCTTTCACAGAAACACAAGAGTATAACATTTGCAGAAACGGACGTAAACAATTGGACCAAACCAAATAATGGGTATCACATACATTTGGATATCTAAAAGAATTTGGACCAAGCTATCATTTCTATTAAACAAAAAAGGAATAGGTACCATATACATTAGGATATCTAAAACGTTTGGACTAAACTATTTTTTTTATACACAAAGTAAGTAAAATTTATTGAGGGGCCAGAGTAATTTCTGGGAAGGTGCAGTCCATGATAGATATTATCTCTGAGTATTCACATGTGGCAAAATAGGATAAAACTAATAATTCCACGTTTGAGGGGAATCGATCTCTGGCCTAAACCAACAATATGTCAAAGTTTTTTTTTTTTTTTTTTTTAATAGATTAAATGTTCTATTTGATCGTATGTGCTAAGATATGTAATATTTGAGTATCGAACAAATTGTTGGACCAAACTATTCTTCAGAGAGAAAAAACTAAAATCAGCGGGGTCGCTTGTAAAGATAGGCACACGAGTTGTATAATCAGCTTTCACATAGTAAGATTTTAGTTGGGTGTAACCATAAAAGTGACAAAATGGAATCTATGAAAAATATTACTTGTAAACAGTGTAATTTTCTTTAAAATAATGATAAATTCATTGCTCCTCTACTTTTTTTATCACCATTCAAAACATATTAAAATTTTGCAAAATAATCATCAAATGCTAAAAATGATAATTTTTAAGTTATTGTGTTTTGTTCACTTGGCTTAATTTTTAAGACGCCATATATATATATATAATATAATGATATTACTTTTGGAAAAATTAAAAACTCACTGAATATTGTAACGAAATAACGTTTTGCAAAATGTTAAAACGAGAAAAAAAATTATTACTATTCATCACCATGCGTCCATGCCATAAAGGGTTAGAAAAACACTTAACAAGATGAAGAAGCCTGCAGGTACTAGACATAAAGAGCTACTCGAAATGTTGACGAGAAGCAGAACTTGCTAGAATTTCTTCTCCCAAACATACAACCGAGAAAGCATAATGGTTTATAATTATAAAACACAACACATAATTTATACTCCATTGTATCAAAATATATCACAATCTTCATCAAGTTGAGCAAAACAGTGAAAAATATATATATCACATTATTAAAATAGACATACAAAACACAAGAGATCCTCTATTCCTCAGATACGAGGTATCGGTCAACCTCTTTAGTCACTTCGATCAAGAACTGGAGTAGTCTCTCTGGGTGAGCAACATTCTCATCAATCCTCTCGTACTTGATGTTCCACTTCACCATACTTCCAGGTCCTTCTTGGTTAGGGATCGCCTTCATAGTTTTCAAGATGCTCTTGTACTCTTTCTTCAGAGGTCCCTCTAACACCCTCCACTGAACAACGTTCTTCTTAAAATCAATTGCCTCAATCCTATCCTTCGACACTCTTGCCTCTCCATCTGCATCAAAATGTGTTAACAAATCAAAGATTGTTCGGTCCATATATATGCCAAGTATACCATAGTTAAAGGGTTTGTCTTCTTGCAGATTTATACGTACATATATATATCCTCCAAAACAAAACAAAAACTTCAAAATCTTTCGTCCCAACTACATCCACATACTCTAATGATATTACTAATATCCTCAACAATATAAAGAAGGAAACATTGGTAAGCAAAAAAACAATAAAAAGAAATAAATTTTTCTTTTGTTGAACAAGAAAGAAAGATAACTCCAAGACAATGATACAATATAATAATATATCTTCCCATAGAAATTAAAGATGTAAAAGTGAACTCAAAATCCTCAAAGAAACACAACGATATATTAATGTTGCAGTTACCAAAAACTAAATCCCACAAGAGTATGCTTCCAACTTTGCTCCACTCCCCTTCGAGCAGAACGCATCCCTGAACGTAACGAGTGGCTTTGGACACATGTTGTGATCTTCCGGCGAACATGTGGAACTTATCAGCCGCAGTTTTGATCTCCACGTCTACCTCAACCTCCTCCTCTACCATTATTTCTCCAGTTGCTTTGTTTCTCTACTTCACCTATAGATGGAGTTTGTGGAATTTCAACGAGAATGAGTGATGCCTTTTCGAGTTCATAGGTTCTTTTATAGTGATAATGGAATGAAGAATATAAATGAGGATTTATTTGATTATTTAAATGTGGTTCACTACTCACTTCTTTTTCTATCGCATCATAAAATGTCTCAGCTACTATCCTTTTACAACTATATTCAATAATATATAGGTGTTTATTTTCTTACATACAGGTTCATCAAATTTAATTAAAACATAATACATCTATGATAAGAGAGAGTAAGAATACATTTTTACACAAGTGGGGTATAGAGTAGTGAAAAGAAGGTGAACACATTTGAGCAAACAACTAGTGGGGGATGAATAGTTGTTGACGCACAACGTACCCGAGCCGTCATCTCTGAAACCCATTGGTCACTGAGCCCAAGCCCAAGAAGGTCTATTTAGCTTGAAGTGGACAATAAAGTCAAAGAAAATGGTCATTTAACCAATGGGTTTCAGATATCCAAACAAATTATAGAGAAAAAGTTTTAGACCACTGATCCTGGAAAGATACCTACAAGGCTACAATGGCTGCGTCCTTGGCCTCTCTTTCCTCCTCCATTAAAACCGGAGTACGACCACTGTTCGACCGCCACGGTAGCCACCGCCTTCCTCCTTCGAGCCTCTTACCTCTCGCTTCCTCTGTACGTTCCATCCACTCTGCATCTTACTAATTAGCTCCTCTCTCTATAATTCTTGATTCGTTTAATCTTGTATTTTATCAGATCGGAAAACTTATCACGAGCTGCTCTCGGAGACGACGGTCAATGAAGAAGATTTCTGCGCTCGAGACCTCTGACGGCTCCGTTAACGTGGAGGTAGACAATGACGAAGAAGAAGAAGCGTGTGAGCTAGTTAACAGAGCAGAAGTGTCAATTGACGGCGTTGAAGCTCACCTGTTAACGGCGGTAAAGAATAATAACGGAACTGGATTGCTTCTACTCTCTGATATCTTCGGCTTCCAAGATTCCTCCACAAGCGATTTCGCTTATCGCGTCGCTTGCAATGGCTACAAGTATCCACATCTTCTCCATCACCCCTCTCTCTGAATTTCCAAACTTAAATGATTCTAATTTTTGGATATTATTGTTTTGTTTTGAGAAAGTGTTCTTGTTCCGGACCTGTTCCGTGGTGATCCATGGTCGAAAAGCCGACCAGAGTCCGAATTCGAGGAATGGAGAAGAGCACAAGACCCGGACCGGATCCGACAAGACACAACAGCCTTGACGAAATGGATGGTCGATGAATTTGCGGCGGCTGGGATCTCCAAGAAGCTAGGAGTGATGGGATTCTGTTTCGGCGGTGGACGCGTGGTGGATCTTTTAGCCGCCGACAAGAACGGTTACTTCAGCACCGGCGTCTCTTTCTACGGTACAAGAATAGACTCGGCGGTGGCAGGAGACGTGAAAGTCCCGGTCTTGTTCATTGCCGGAGACAGAGACCCGCTTTGTCAGGTGGAGGGTTTGAAGGAAATTGAGGAGAAGATTGGTCAAGGGTCAAAGGTTGTGGTGTTTGAAGGAAGAGGTCACGGTTTTGTTCACCGGCCGGAGACGCCGGAAGATGATAGAGACGCGGAGGAAGCGTTTGCCGTCATGAGGAATTGGTTACATCATCATTTGCTGCTTGAGAACAAATAATTTCCCCTGTTCTATGTACACCCCCCGTTAATAAAAATATGATCTTGTAGGTATCTATGTGTCCGAATCCGATTTAAAGAAAAAATTAATTAATAAACTAACTAAAGTTACAAACTTACAGTATCAAACTTAAGAAGAACATAAAACTCTAAAAATATAAAATACACACATTTTCTAAGTATATAATACAACAAAATATGTATAAATTTACTCTTTTCATTTCAGTTTAAGTTTCCTTTTAGACTTAGTTTTTGTTAAAATATGAATTTTGATTTAGATTTTCAATGCATAATTTAAGTTTCCAGAAATCAATTGTTTTTTTTTTTTTAATTCCTTAGAACCTACACCATTGTGAACAAGCGAAAAAGTAACTTATGGCCTTGGCACAACAACTTCTAATCCTTTTCTCTCTTCAAACTTCATTACAGGAAAAAGAAAAACATTCGAAGTTCTGTTGAAAACGATAAAATCAACATTATTGGAAAGCATATTGTTGACAATAATGAGATGGATGGTCTGGTCCTTAATTAGTGGCGATGATGAAATAAATTAATAATGATATCAACAAAGTAATGCTCTAGATTCAATTTCAAGTTTGAAATCAAAGAGACAAAGAAGCTCAAAAGTTTTGATGATCGGAATGCGAAAGTATATAGTAAAATCGCCATTTTTTTTTTTCTGCTCATCTACATAAACATTTCAAATCCATAAAGAGAAACACAAATTACGATAAGAGAGGAAAGATAATTCGATCGGGATCTTGATCTTGCTCTTCTTCGCCGCAATCGTAAACGGATCTAACCAAAATCAACTGATCTTCCAAGTATCTCTGAAGCAATCCCGCTTCTCCCGGTCCAAATCCGCCGCAATTGCATCCTTCCTCACATCTCCGGAGCCGCAAATCATCTTCATCGGCGGATTTCGCGAACCATGGATGGCGACTACGGAGGCGGCTGAAGATCTCGGCGGCGCAGAGGAGAGGGATGGATGCGCAGAGGAGAGGGATTAGTAAAGGAGAGCAGATGAGGAAGAAGACGAAGCGGCTCCGTCGCGTGCGTAGCCAAAAGGCGTCGGTCAACATAACGAAGACGACGGCGCGTGGCGATTCATGGCCGGATTCGACGGAGGAGGAAGAAGTCGTCGTGCGCTGTACGATTTGGTAATCAGTGGGAATAATATCAGAGAGCAGCGAAGGCACATGACTTTGTGATTTGTATTTCTAAAAAGACTTTATTTGACTTTTAAACACTCGATTTTGCTGTCCTCATGTGCCTTTAAAAAAAAAAAAAAAAAAAATTCTCTTTACAAAATTGGTAAAGGCACTTGTGACTTGTGATACACTTTCAACATATTGAATTACTATAATATCCTTATCCACAAAAGGAAGAGAGTTGGCTGAAAAAACAAAAGGAAAATAGTGATAAACAAAAGAGTCGATTTTAAAAGAGAAAACTAGATGATTGCACGCGCCTAATGCGCATGTATATGGTAAACTTTAGTGATTTACATGTAAGTTTCAAATTTAGAATATCTGAAAATTATATATGTTATATATGCATAGACGATACTCTGCGCCTAATGCATGGATTGTGTTGAAGGTTTTTATGCTAAATTGTTTTTTTGCTAATTTTTCACTAAAACTTAAATCTTCAAATTTTTCACCAACAAATTTTACGTCGATAAATTGTTTCAAAATTTTTACCCCAAAATAATAGAATTTATTCAT
>OVBJ01001970.1:0-21932 GCA_900406535.1 Noccaea bulbosa
TTATCACTAGATTTTGTATTTGTGGATGACAGAGTACAATCAGAATTGAAATAATCAGACCTGTAATAGAGTAAGATTATTGATTGAAATAGAGGACGAAACAACGGAGCCTCCTTCAAGAAGCGGAGACTCGTCGGCAAGTTGAAGCCGACACTCGAGATGGAGAAGAAGTTGAGACTCGTTGTTCGAAGAAGAAGCTGCGAGAATCGACGGAGTTCTCACAGCGCCGGCGGAAATCGAGTGTCGTAAATAAATCGTGGCCACCGGAGTTTAGGGTTGTCGAGACCTTTTTTCCCTCGAATGACAAAATGTTTTTGAGTTGAAATAAATTGTTTTTCTAATATTAATCTTGTTTGTGTTTTAAAGTTTAATGAGAAAAATAGTTTATGGTTTAACCGTCTTTTTACACCCTTTTGATTTAAGATTGTTGAATGGGTGTTAGATTAGTAATATTTAGTTGAATTAGTGCTAATCTAACTAATTTTCTCATTTTAAAATACTGAAAACACAACAAACAAACAAAAAAACAGCGTTTCCCATTCTCTATAAGACTCTAACTACACATGTAGCTATGAAGCGTTGGGATTAATTTGGAAGAAAAACATGCATTATATTGTAGAACTCACAATCTCAACGTATGAAATAAAAACCTGAGTCTGAAATTTAATGATATGCTCTTAAATCTTTTTCTTTTTTCTTTTTCAAATTCTCCTATTACAGTAGATCTGAAGTTAAAATAAATTAGGTAAGTAAATTAAGAAACATTGTGATTATAAATTCACTCCCAAAGGCTAAAACCATGAGTAGTGTAGTGTATAAAAGAATAAAAAAGTTAACTCATAATATCATGTTTATAGTTTATACCCTTTCTTAATGAGAATCGTAACGAATTCCCTGAAATCTTCTTGTCCATATAGCTCCGGTCCGATGAGGTCATCCTAGTGAGTAGTGACTCTGAGATGAATGTTTAAGATAATTAAGAAAACAATAGTTGATTGTCATTCAGCGGGGATAGCTCAGTTGGGAGAGCGTCAGACTGAAGATCTGAAGGTCGCGTGTTCGATCCACGCTCACCGCATCTTTAACATTTTTTTTTTTTTCTTTTTTTTTTTTTGAAGAAAGAGTTCACAAGCGTTTTAGTAAGCATTGAGTTGCAATTAGCTTAACCTTTTGATGAACAAAGAGGATGTAGATAAATTATCATACGGCCTAGCCTCTTCAACGTGTAGATGAAGTCTGATGGAGTCAGTCACACATAGAAAGTGCAGAGTATAAAGTTTGAAACTTTGAATTAATCTCCAAAGAACGCATTCGAAAAAAATGTCTCTAATCCTTCAAACATTAAACATTCTTGCTCGCGTATTTTACACAATGGAACCGATGCTTTGGCCATAAGAAATACGAAGATTGATCCAACATGTTACTTGTGTGGTGGTACTGCGAAAAACACAGGGAATTCACAACAAGTCCTCTTTTACACAATGAATATTTTCTCCATTAAATGTTAAAACTTAAAATGCGTATATCATTTCATATCAACATTTGGGAATTGATTAATTTTCACTTTACAGACCAAGAGACCCTTTTCTTCCTCTTCTTCGAATGTTGAGAAAAACTCTAACTTCAATCTGTCTAAGACACTTTTCTTCTTCTTCTTCCTTTGCCTTTTCCCCAAAACCAATCACCCCATCGCCGCCTAAAACCCTCAAAACCCTAACCCAACTCCAAAAGTCCTCCTTTGAATCTACTCTCCGCAATTCCCTAACCGCTCACGACACTGATGAAGCATGGAAGGCTTTCCGATCCTTCGCAGCCGCGTCTTCTCTCCCCGAGAAGCCCCTCCTCAACTCCCTCATCACCCACTTGTCCTCCTTCCACGCCGGAGACACTTCCCTCTTCAGGCACAGACTCAAACGTGCCTTCGTTTCCGCTGCTTACGTCATCGAGAAAGATCCGATTTTGCTCGAGTTCGACACTCTCCTCACGCTTCTGGGGTCCATGAAGCTGGCCAAAACCGCCGCGCCTGCGTTGGCTTTGGTGGAGTGTATGTTCAAAAACAGGTACTTCGTTCCTTTTGATCTCTGGGGGCATTTGGTCATCGATATCTGCCGCGAAAACGGTAGCTTGGCCTCGTTTCTTAAGGTGTTTAAGGAAAGCTGTAGAATTTCAGTCGATGAGAAGCTTGATTTCATGAAACCTGATTTGGCTGCGTGTAATGCGGCTCTCGAAGCGTGTTGCCGGCGGATGGAATCGATCGCTGATGCTGAGAATGTGATCGAATCTATGGCGGTTTTGGGTGTGAAGCCTGACGAGTCTAGCTTTGGGTTTCTTGCTTATCTGTATGCAAGGAAAGGGCTTAGAGAGAAGATAAGTGAGCTTGAGAATTTGATGGATGGATTTGGTTTTGCAAGTGAAAGAACAATCCTTTATTCGAATATGATCAGTGGTTATGTTAAGATTGGTGATTTAGATAGTGTTTGTGATGTTATACTGCAGAGTCTGAAAAGAGATGGAGAGGACTCGAGTTTCAGTGAGGAGACTTACTGTGAATTGGTGAAAGTGTTTATAGAGAGTCAGAGGATTAAGAGCTTAGCAGCTTTGATCATTGAAGCTCACAAGTTGGAATCTTTATCTACTGAATGTGACAAGTCGGTTGGGTTTGGTGTCGTGAATGCTTGTGTGAAGCTCGGGTTTTCGGGTAAAAGCATTCTCGATGAAGTGAATGCTCGGGGAGGATTTGGTGGGGTTGGTGTGTATGTACCGATCTTGATGGCTTATTGCAAAGAGAACAGAACAGCTGAAGCTACTCAGCTGGTTAAAGAGATCAGTAGCGGCTCTGAGGTTCAGCTAGATGTAGAGACTTATAAAGCTTTGATCGAAGCTACCATGACGAAGCAGGACTTTGAATCTGCGCTTACGTTGTTTAGGGATATGAGAGGAATGAGAGTAACGGATTTGAAAGGGAGCTACTTGACGATAATGACAGGTCTGCTTGAGAATCAGAGACCTGAGTTAATGGCAGCTTTTGTGGAGGAAGTTTTGGAGGATCCTCGTGTAGAAGTGAAGTCTCATGATTGGAATTCGATCATTCACGCCTTCTGTAAATGTAAGCGCGTTGAAGATGGGAAGAGGATCTTTAGAAGGATGGTCTTTCTTCAGTATGAGGCGAATCACCAGACGTACTTGTCGCTGATCAATGGATACATGAGCTGCGAGAAGTACTTTGAAGTTGTGGTTCTGTGGAAAGAGTTTAAAGACAAGAAAGCGAAACTAGACCATGCTCTTGCGGATGCGTTCTTGAATGCGTTGGTGAGAGGAGGGTTCTTTGGCACGGCGATGCAAGTGATAGAGAAATGTCAGGAGATGAAGATATTCGTGGATAGGTGGAGGTATAAGGCAGCGTTCATGGAGACTCAGAAGAAACTCAGATTGCCAAAGTTGAGGAAGAAGAAGATGAGGAAGATTGAATTCATTGATGCCTTTAAGAACTGGGTTGGTCTTACCACATGAAAAAGATCTTAAAGTAAAAGCAAATAATTATTTGCATATTGTGTCAAGCATTCTTTGTAATATCAGTCAAATTCTATATTCTTGGTATCTTATATTTTCTATTTTAATATGGTATCAGCTTGTGAAATGCATTTTTAACTTATGTGTTCATCTCCTGAAATGCAAAATGAACAACTATAACTACTGTAATTTGCTAGATGATGAAATTTGATCTTTCCAAGTAGAGATGTCAACTTAATCTGCGGCCCGCGGGTTGGCCCGTTTAGATCCGCTACGGGGCGGGTTCGGGTTCACATATTGAGATCCAAAAATTAGCGGGCCTCGCGGTCCAACCCGTTCGGGTTTGCGGGTACTAGCGGATATATCCGCGGCGGGGCGGGTGGGTTTGCGGGTTATCTGCAAAAAGCTTTTTCTCCCTATTCATCCGGTTTCAGAACGAAGACCGACAAATTTCTCTTCCTTGTTTGATCGAAATTGAGCTTTGTATGCAAGTGCTTGTGGATTGGGAACTCTTGACCTTGAAACCAAAGCTCGATCTCAGTCCAATAATCATGAGAAGCTCGAGATCCGCTCTCCAATCGACCAATCTAAAGAAGTAGATCCAATTCCTTCAGGAGTCCAAAAGCTGATGCCACAGTAGCTCATGAATGCCATGGGAGCTCCTGCTGCTGTTAGCTCCGATAATTCCCTCACTATTCTTTTTTCAGGTGAGTTCTTCGTTTCCTTATATTTATTTACAGCTCTGATTTTGTATTTGAGTTAAGATTATGAGCTTCTCTGTCACATCGTTTCGAATTCGTTTTTGGCTGAAGCCCCGAATAGATTGGATCGTTTATGCCAAGATCTGATCAAGATGCTTTTCTAGGGATTCCTCCACTCACCCATTGGTAACCCAAGAGAAGCAATTTAACAAGTTGCATGTTTCTGTTGACCCGCGGGCTGACCCGCATAACCGCCAATATAATGCGGTGCGGGTTAGGGTCGAGCATCTTGGCACCGCAGCCCGCAGCGGTTCAACCCGCAGGATCCGCTGGAGAAGTGAAACCGCAGCGGTTCAGCCCGTTTTGGCGCGGTCCAAGCCGTTTGACATCTCTAATTCCAAGGAAACATCAAATATTGTGTTGTGAATATCAAAATTATTTCCAAATTAATTACATTCTCGGTGAGTCTCATGATTAGTTAAGCCTCTTTATTTTGTTGACAAAAAAAAAAAAGTTTAGCCTCTTTATTTTATTTGTGCAACAGTCATAATTAATAACATTATTTCATACTCTAATAACAATGCATACCAACAACAATCACTTTGAGCTGAGTTGAAGCATTATACAATTCAAGTATTCAATTTAATGTCAATTCCAGCTTCAAAAATATAATATTTTCCACTTGAAAAAAAAAAAAAACTGGAAAAAAAAAAAACACCAAAACTAAGAAATCTAGTGTCTCACATCCTCTCTACTTATACCACCTAGGAATCGCTGGATTAATTAGCAAGAAAAACAGGCATTGTGGAATTCACAATCTCAATGCCTGAAATAAAAATCCGAATATGAAATTTAACAATAAGCTCTTTTAGTATATTATTTTTTTTCAAATTCTCTTAGATCTTTTGAAGTTAAAATAGATTATGTAAGATCTGAATATGACAAAGCAAAAAATTCTTATTATAAATTCACTCTCAAAGGCTATAAAACCGTAGAGCAATGTAGTGCACATACCTCCGGTATCTCATACGATCTAATATAAACAAAGTTAATAAATGTACATCTAGCGGGGATAGCTCAGTTGGGAGAGCGTCAGACTGAAGATCTGAAGGTCGCGTGTTCGATCCACGCTCACCGCATTTTTCTATTTTTTTCCCTTTCCCTACAAACTAAAAAGCCAAGTGTTTGAGCATTAACTACTAAGAGGATATAGAGAAAGTTGTTATCAGTCCACCCTCTTCAACACTTAGATGAAGTCTCAAGTCTTAGACACCCTCTTCAACACTTAGATGAAGTCTCAAGTCTCATCGAGTCAAGTCACCCATAAAGGAGGAGAGTATACAAATTGAATAGGCTCTAAGATTTCCAACGAACGCATTTGCAAAAACACAGGTCTCGAATCCCTGAAACTCAATACACACTTCTGGAGATTGAAAGTACCTTCAAACATTAAACAATTTAACACAATGAACCTTAAGTAACTGATGCTTTGAACCATAAGGGATATGCAGATTGATCCAACATGTTTATTGTGTGGTTATAACGCAACAAAACCGAGGGAATTCACAACAAATCCTCTTACACAATGAACACATTCTCCACTAAAAATTGATAAAGTTAAAAATGCCTATATACATATCACCAATTCATAAGCGTATAAAAGTATACAAGCATGGACGGCTTCGCCGACGCATCTTCTCTCCCAGAAAAGCTCCTCCCTCATCACCCACTTGCTGTCATCTTTTCACGCCGGAGACGCTTCCCTCGGACACAGACTCAAGCGTGCCTTTGTTTCCGCTGGCTTATGTTATCGAAAAAGATCCGATTTTGCTCTAATTTCGACACATGTCCTTACGGTTCTGGAGTCCATGAAACTGGCTAAAACCGCCGCACCTGCCTTGGCGTTGGTGGAGTGTGTATGTTCAAGAACAGCTACCTTGTTCCTCTTGTAACCTGAACACGTGCTGCAGCTCAGTTGAAGAAGTATGGCGACCGTAGCACCTCTTTCAGATCAAAGTCGCCTCGGTCTGGTAATGGCGGAAAAGTAAGGCCTGGGAAGGACTTCTGGAAACTCTCCACCAGCTATCAATACACAGATAAAATCAATCCATCACTACTTTAGTTTATAAAAGAAGTGAACAGAGTAAAACGTAAATGTTGGTAATTTGATTCTTTTTACGTTTTCTAAGATTGGCTTTTCGTAGAGCTCAACAAACTTTTCTCTGAGTATTCTGTTCATTACATCAACATCACAGGCATGCGTCCAGAATGAGTCATGCACCCCTACGCATTAGAAATCGAATTTTAAGGGTAAAGAAGATATAAATGAACAAACTCTTTCAGTAAATGCATATTAGAAAGGCTGGAACTGACCTGCAAAACTCAAACCCGCCTCGTTGCAGGCAACTGCTGTCATCATCATGTGAGACCCATCAAGGGAATGTATAAGATTTGGTGCGAAAGCTGTCATTTGCTTCCTCGCCAGGACCTGAACCAAGAATGCAGAATATGGTGCAGAAAAATGAGACAGATCTGCTTAAAACTCATCAAATCTTTAAACCTATCCACATGCTACATTATGCTATGTAGGCTAAACCCTCCAAAGAAGAATGTCAAGTCGTATACCTTGTCAGTCTCTCGTTGTAGAGTCAACACCTGAAGGGTAGTTTTAACCTGCAAAAAGTTAACGCCTCTCAATTTTCAGTCACGTTCAACAGATTCACTTATACATTTCTTCAGTTGATCATTTGTGCTCCTTCATTGTATCAAACAAGTTAGAGCATTACCAAATGTCTTCCAGGCTTCCGATAGGGTTGTACAACTGGAAGTCCAAGAGGGGTTGTCCAACAAACTGCTTTGTTTTCAGCAGCTATTATCTGTCCACCACAGAAAACAGCTCTCAGTTGTTATAAACAATTGTCAAGTGAAAAATCCTTTGTAACTTGTGATTTCTAAAGCAAAGACCTCCACAAGAGCGTCAAAGACTCACAGATATAAGAACTGACCTTTGCACATTCACCAAACCAACTCTTGATGCCTTTAGCAGCGTCAAACATCTCTTCCAATGCTGTCAAAGTGATCTAGAAACAGAATCAAGAGAAGAGTGAACAGTTGATTCCAAAGTCCAAAAATCATTCGGATGTTAAAGATGCATAACCACACAACGTATACAATATAGTTTTCCAAACCAATCAGGTAAATTATCATATCCTTACTCTTGCTGCATAACAAGCTGCATGAAAATTTTGAGAATCGTCCTCAAAGGCACCACGTTCTTTTAACCTCCTCTTAATTTGGTCACGTGCGCCACTATAAGTAACACCATACACTGATGTCATGACAGTCTGTTTCACCAGCTTCCTGTCAACCTTAGGAATTTCAATAGTAGAGTACTGTTATCAGATAGTGTGTTCATAAACAAGTAACAAAGAAAATCTTAGTAGTAGTACATTCTGATACATATTGCTTGTCAGGTACTATGTTTAACAGAAGATGAGCCGAATTTAACAAGCAAGAGATGTCAAAAACCTGGTCGAGCATGAGCTTGGCATATGTGGCATTTGGAAATGTATTAGGATCCTCCTGTGCATCTTGCCGCATGATCTCGAGAACCCTGATAAGATTTACACCAAATAAAAATGTGCGTCTGATTAATAGTGTCACTGTAGCCAGAGAGATAAGGGGATGAGAGATAGAAAAAGTACCTAGAAGCAATTTCTGCATAAACATCGGCCGGTTTTTCACCTATAACAAGGTTGACAGCCACTGCTCCCACCTATGAACAGAACCAATTGAAACAAATGAATCAGAAAGCAGAAAAAGATTTCCCTATGTATGAATAAATGTAATAATATTAAAAAACAAACATATTTCCTGTGAAAATAATGTCATACCTGATCCCTTCCAAGAGCAGCATAGTGTTGTAAACCATTACATGAACCATCCTTGCAATAAAGATTAATACAGAAAATAAGATTTTCTACTTAAAAGAGCATAGATAATGATAAATTCAAAATAACAAAGTACATTATATTTTAATTTCACTGGAATGTCACGACAGATGTTCATGTTCAAGCATGGTTATGCTAAAAGGATTGCGCACAGGTAAAATATACATTAGACAAGAAAAACACTGTGATATGAAATCTATGTCTAACCCACACCACCAACAATATAATACTGTATGTACACTGTTTTCAAAATGTCAGTTACCCCCAACATATATACTTCTGATGATTCAATTTAGCGAGTACCTGATGAATGGGGATATGAGATAAAGCTGCTTCAGGAAAGGGGCTTCTCAAGGCTTCTGAAAGGTTAATGCAAGCAGCCAAACATTGAAAGGGATCCTCTGCATTAAGCCACCATCTTTTTCCTTCAAGAGGTCTATCAGAAGAATCAAATATATCTTCCAAGTGACTCTCGGTAAATGCAACCCGGTCCTCATAAGCAAATTTATCAACACCACCACCATATAAGTTTGCTATATGTATCTTCAGCCACCGCAATCCTGATTCTCCAAGAGGCTTTCCCTCACAAAACTCAAGGATGCCTCGACAGAGATCAGACCCGAGATGGTTAAGATATGGATGCATGGGATACGCTCGGCCACGAAAGTCAACGTTGTGAGGGTAGTAGAAACCTTCCTCATCCTTCATTTTACGTGCCACCTGCTCAATCAAAAGAATGTACAATAATGTTCTTATAAATCAGAGCGGCGAAAAGGAGTGCAACAAGGAGTCTTTCTCTTACCTCGAGTTTGAGCTCTACATCACACCTCTGTGAATGTCTCTCGCCATTTTCCTTTTTTGCATCCTTCAATTTCCATTTCCATAGCTTAATTTCTTCCGGGTCTTCGGTGTCGGGTTCCTCTGGTAGCGGTACCTTTTAGAGTTTGAGTAGAGGTGAAAAAATCAAGAGACTCATAAAAGAGAAGTAGAAACAAAGGCTACTGTCTTATTTGAAGAAATGGTAAGAGAGAAAGAGAGAGATCTCACATCATCACGGTCAACCAGATCACCAAGCCGACCTCCATTAGCCCAAATTCTGTCCACCAAACTTAACACCTTTTTGTTTATTCTCCATTTGGTGTTTCCTAGCGTATCTAATGCCTGAATGAACAAAGGGAATCACATGAACTCACCTTTTAATACAGCACAATATTCATAATTTTCCAATTCTTACTTCTGCTTTCAGCATCCAATAAGCTCAAGCAACATAAACTCGTAATAGAGGTAAGGAAACTCAGACCTTAAATACTGGCTCCAGTTGCTCCTTGGGAGTTCTTTTCAGTATGGTGAATTGTTGTTTAGCTCCATGTGTTTTCATGATGATCGAACGCCAGAAAAAGTGTGCGCCTTCATCAAACCTGTAAAATACTGTCAAGTTACATAGCAGTTTTAGGAACATACTTGAAGCAAACTGTAGATAGCCCTTGTATGAGATAACTTTTCAGGATATACCATGACAGCTACACATGAACAAATGCCTAAAAAAGGAGCAAACTAGATCAAAGGGATCTAGCAGTAGTACGCAAGGAAACAACATGAGTCCTAATTATTGGCGAAAACATCTCATACCTTGTCCAGTTCCTGGGAGGTATAAGCATTGGCATGTAGGGAATGACCACATGTCTAGCCTGTTTAAACAAAGCAAAATAGTGAGAAAAGAGTATGAGAGATTTTCAGACTCAGACCAATATACAAGTGGTAACAAGTTGTTGACAACCCAAACATCACAACGGTACATAACTGATGTCAGATAAAAAGAAAAGCAATACATATTCCACAATTCTGCTTACTGATTTTTCAAGGCCCTTTTGGATCAGAGGATCACATACGATGCAACCATATCTCCTGCTAGATTTTCTGAGGAAGAATACAATAGAATATAAACAAAAAAGCAGGGACAAGGAGAGTGAGAGACGTACACTTTCATGTGAATGAGCATAAACAAGAACCAAAAGACTCTTACGTATGTTCTAATGTGACATTTTTCTGAGTTTGCTTAAAAGCTGGTCTGACGTCAGGTGGACCATCGTCAAACTGTTCGGCTTGAGGTTGTACATGTGCAGTTTCTATCAACAGCTGAATCAAACGTGCACCAACCTAGAAATGCAAGAGCCATAAACTTCATATCACCGACAAGAGAAGATAAGAATTACGTTACAAAGCGCTTCTGCATCAACAAGTGTAGAAGCAGTAAACAAACCTTCGCTTGAGCCTCTTGACCCCATGACTTGAATGAGTCATGTTTCTTGACTATATATCTTACTAGCCGGTTATTGTTTTTCTTCATCAGTGTATCAACTTGTTTCCTCACCTTCTCCGTTTCTTTGGTCACACTCTCTGATTCTAATTCATCGCTGACCGTCTCGTCAGTTTCATTCTTCTTCTTCTTCTTAGTTCTCTGCATAAAGCTCTTAATCCTAGCCTGAATCCAACAACCAAACACACGCATAAACCATTGAAAACCAATCTAACAACCAAGAGTAACATTTGTATCAAATTGACACAATAATCAAAAAGAAACCTCACCTCCTGCTCAATAGCTTCCCCGATTTGAGTAGTAGCATGAACAACTTTAACAACGCCAACGCCATCAGCGTTTGTCATCATCAACCCCATCATCTTATGCATAGTGATGACAGCCATCATATCAGCAGGCAACATCTCCATGTAAGGCGCGTAAGGAATCTTCCCTCTCTTGATTTTGAAAGCGTCAAGGTCAGCTTGAATCGCGTCCCTCAGAGGCTCGAACCACCCGAGGAACAGAGACTTCACGTAAGGCAGATTCGGCGCGAGCTTCTGCGCGCACATGTCTTCCAGAGTCTCGCGGCAGTCTTTAGCCGCTCTCTCCCATTCCTCCGTCTCGATCTTCACCTGTCTCTGCCTCAGCGCGAAGTACTTCCTCGCCGGCATTCCCGCAATGAATTCGCTTGGCTGCTTCGACGCAACCCTCGCCTTTTTGCGGACTCTCTCGGTTTCTCTCTCCATTTGCGTCATCAATTCGTTAACTTCTTCAGACCCGGAAGATTCGTCTTCAGGATCAGTCGAATCAATCGCCTCCGCGGCTGTCGCGTATCCTCTAAACGCGAAATGCTGACTATGAGGAAGTGAGGCCAATCTTCCCAATTCGTTAATTGGGTTTGTAGCTAATACCTTCCCAGCACCATTGAGATCGATCGAGGAAACGATGCTACGGATTCTGTTCGCCGGAAAGTGAGTGGTCGAGCCAGAATCGGAGAAAATTTTGATCTTTCTCAAAGAAGCTCGACTCAAAATGTTCCTCCACATTTTTCAACTGTTCTTTGTGATCGGCTAATTTTTTTTAACTACTGGGTTTCCCAGAGAAACACCAATACAAGCATAGGAATGCAAGTATGAATGTTGATAAACAGAATCGAAAATCGAGACTTTGGGTGAAGAGAAGAGAGATCTGAAGTACAGCCGCCAATAAACCCTTCATAAAACCTTTCTGCCTCACAATTTCATGGATCTGTTGTTAAACCCGACCCGTTTTACCATATCCGTTATCCAACTTATTTGGGCTCAAAGCCCAGTCGAGCACGAATTATAAAATATCTAAGTATAAATATAACGTTAGCAGACATCATATCAACAAATCAGAGTGGCGCAGCGGAAGCGTGGTGGGCCCATAACCCACAGGTCCCAGGATCGAAACCTGGCTCTGATATAACCTCTTTTTTATTTTGTTCCTTACAGAAGTTGGGCCGTATAAGCCCAAATGATTGAAACCCATACCCACTTAATAGAGCCACAAGCTTCATTATCAGATGTCAAGTCTAGCTCTGCCTTTGAGCATTTTGCTCGTTCTTTAGTTTCCAGTCCACGATAAAGTATAATCTCAGATACCTTTTCACCATTTCTTTTCTTTATTTTCACAAATGTCTCGTGCTTTTTCTTCATTTATCATCATAAATGTCACGTTAATAATATATGTTTTACACGACTGAAGATAGACATAGATAGCAAACGTGTATATAAATTCAGTCAGACCATTTTAAACTGCATCCATGTGTTGATTTCAGTTGTAAAAAACTTAGGCATATGTTAGACTTATCATTCCATTAAAAACATAGGGCTAGATTGGGAAAGAAGAGACCACGTGCATCACGTGATTGTCTTTATCCTGATTGGTTAGAATCCCACGTGTCATCACAACTTACGGTTCGTTTCCTGGGCAAACCGGGTATTACATCCCTTCGTACACGTGTCATAATCAGAAAACCTACGGCCAAAACTTGAGGTGAGCTCACGAGACTCTCCCGCAGGTAATTACAGCTCAGCCTAGTCACGAGTCGCCACAAAAAAAAAAAAAAGTGAAAAATAAAAACGCAATAGCTCTTCGTCGACGGGAAAACAGAAAAGCAGAAGACGAAATATTGGAGAAGCCTCTGAATAACTGTTTTAAAATTCTTTTTTGCGTAATTCTCCGGCGAAGATGAGAACCGGAAAAGGAAATCAAGAGGAGGACGATTACGGAGAAGAGGAGTTCGGCTCCAGACGGGAAGGTCCTTCCTCTAACAACAGTAACACCGCCGCGAGCAGAGGTATTATTATCTTGCCCGATCCAGTTCGACGGATTTTTCGTTTTCATAGTTGTAGTTTCTTCGATTCGAATCGCGATGGAAGTGTATGGGATGAAAATGGGTCAGGGGGATATTTTAAACGTTTCTCTGATTCGGTGTTTTTTTTGAATTCGAAGCAGATGCAAAGGAAAATGATAAGGCTAGTGCGATACGTTCTAAACATTCGGTGACGGAGCAGCGGAGAAGAAGCAAAATCAATGAAAGGTATGTTGAAATACAGAGTGAATTTCAAGCTTTAGTGTGCTTACTGCTGCTCTTGTGAACTTGAGATTTAGGAGTAAACGCGACCTTCTTCCCCATTTGATTTGGAACGCAAAATTCTTGGAATTCGTATCATCTTTGGTTTTCTTACGAGTGCTGAATTTTATAAATTTTTATTGTCAGATTTCAGATATTGAGAGAACTAATTCCCAACAGTGAGCAGAAAAGAGATACAGCGTCGTTCCTTTTAGAGGTATTTCATGGAGGGTGTTTGATGGTGTTTTTTCGAATATCCCGAGCTTAGATCTCGTCCGCGGTTCGCTCTAATACTGATATTTCGATTCCAGGTGATAGACTACGTTCAGTATTTACAAGAGAGGGTGCAAAAGTATGAAGGATCGTATCCAGGATGGAGTCAGGAACCAACAAAGTTGACTCCTTGGGTAAACATTTCAAGCTTTTGAACAAATTACTATGACTGTAAACGTTTTAGTACCCTGAGACTATTTTTTTCATTCCAGAGCAATATTCTGAGCATGTCTTGTACCTGCAAGTCTTTCTGCTGCCAGTTTTGTTTAACATTTTAGTATGTTTTGTTGATTGGAAGCAGAGGAATAATCATTGGCGAGTTCAGAGTCTGGCGAACAACCCAGTCGCTATAACTAATGGATCTGGTCCAGTGATACCATTCCCTGGAAAGTTTGAAGAAAACGCGGTTGAAACTGACAAAGGAGGAAGAGCTGTAACCGGAAAACCTGTAGACAGTCAGCCAGAGTTAGACGACAAGGGATTACAACCAATCCTTCCATTGGTACACGGTGAACAAGCTAATAACGAATGCCCCGCAACAAGCGATGGGCTAGGCCAAAGTAATGACATGGTCATTGAAGGTGGAACCATCAGCATCTCTAATGCCTACTCGCACGAGTGAGCTAAACCTTATCTTCTCACTCTTTCCTCATCTCTAAGGCCTAACTGTTGTCTAGGCTTCTTATGCATATTAACATTGGTTCTGATATGAACAGGTTATTGACCTCGTTAACACAAGCACTCGAGGACGCAGGCGTTGATCTGTCGCATGCTAAGCTCTCTGTGCAGATCGATCTTGGAAAGCGAGCCAATCAAGGGCTAACGCGTGACGAGTCACCGTCGAATAAGGTACTCTCTCGTTTTTTTCGAAATGCTTCTTGTTTACTAGTGTAAGAGAGGAAGTTTATATCCAAATGGGTAATTGATACATGTTTTTGTAAGTCGCAGAATCCATTATCATCTGAAGCAAGTGATCCAAGCGCTGAGGTACAACAATCTGATCGTTCTCATAAGCGAGTGAAAACACTGTGACGTTCTCTCTCTTAGGCTCTCCACCACGTTGGGATATATAAAAAAAAAAATTGGATTTGACAGATTTATTGTGTACATTTTGTTCGGCTTCTAGAGAGTTTCTTATTACGTTAAGATAAATTATGATTAGAAACTTGGTAGAATCGATGGGTTTTTTTCCTTTTTTTGTTGTTTTGATTGAGTTTGTATCATCTTCAGCATCATTCATACGTAACCTATCAAATAGCATCTCTTGTGGAATATCAGATTTCATTTCAAGTTATTGCATCATTGTTCCAATTTATCTTCATTTCTTTTAGGAATCAAATGAAGTCAAGCTAAACCAATCTAATTTTAGCTATTGTTGTGACCCATAACTTTGATAAGAAAAGCATAATCAAAGGCAGACTCTTGGCACTGAGCATAGCGACCGCCTTCACCGAAATGGCCTCCGCTCATATTTGTTCTCAGAATCACAGCTCGTGAGCAGTCGCGGCACGTACTCTCCCGTATCTTAGCCACCCATTTTGCACCTTCCCATACTCCAACCCTGACCCAACAACAACAACACACAAATTCAAGTTTGTGATCCATATATATCTACAAAATGAAATGGAAGGAATGTTTTCAAGGGATTCTTGTGTGAAGCTTGCCTCGAGTCATGAAACGAAGTTGTGACAAGCATGGAAGGATAGCAAACATCTCTGCGTATGTTGTCATATGGGCAATAGCTAAGGATGGATCGGAAGTCGGTTTTGATGTCCGGGTTCCCAAATTCTTCATGGTCCAAGAGAGTGAGTGGTAAGTTTGAGTCAGATAATGTGTTCAACACATCTACAAAAGGAACCTGCCCAATGATACACATTGATGATATCAGCTTTTGCTTATAATGGACACAATGCAACAAGACACCTGAATTTGCATTTGTACTTCTCTCTAATATTATAACCTTTAAAACTGCAGCTTGAAATAGACTCGGGTGCATATTCATGGCTGCAGCTGGAAGAATAGCTCCTGCGCTATACCCGATAGCAGCAAGATGATGTCTATGCACATAGCCCTTGTCGATTAGGTAATTCGCACTGTATATGAAATCTTGGATTGAGTTAAGTTTCAACGATCCGGTTCCGGATTTGTGCCATGAAAAATCCCCACCACCTCCTCCCCTGAGGCCAAAAATTGAAACTCTTATAGCAGCAGCACATTCAAATCAACGACTATCATGCCAAGTGATGACAAAACCAGAACAAACAAACCCTGTTATGCCTAATAACTGACCTGACATCAGTAAAGGCAATGACCCAACCACGATCAAGCATACTCAATCGATTTGTGCACCAGCTTTTGTCCAAAGCTTCCCCATATGCACCATAACCTATCAATATCCCCGGGGATTCACTCTTCTTCCACGCTTCTCGGGAATACAGAATTGTAAGCGGGACTTCGACTCCATCGTGCGAAGAAACTTCTAGTCTTTCACAAACATATGAATCAGATAAGTCCTCCCATTTAGGCATCTGAGAATCTAGCTGACCACCTTGTCCCTCAGTGGTTCTATCATTTAGTTGACTGCTGTTCTCCATCGGTCTCATTAGTCGCTCTTCCTCCTGATGCACAATCGAGAATGATCTTCTTGACACGTCATAGTCGATGATAGTGTCAGGAATCTGCAATTCCAAATGCAGAGAAACTATCATTCTATCAGAGTAGTGCAAACAAAGTATCTTATATCATCGAAAGTTACAACAAGTAGACGAACTCAGTTTCTCAAGGAATGTATGTATACCACAGGAGATGAAAGCACCACTCGGTATATAGAACTCTGGAAGTTATGGTTAGAACCAGGCGCAACACTGCATAGATCAGCTGGAAGAGGAAAGTACCAGGGATTAAGATCCTCCATATACTGCAATGTGAACATACCTTAGTAAGAAATAGCTAATAGTGTATGCAAACAGTATTAATCACAAATCTTAAAAACACCTTTGAGTTTGCTTTCATGGGCATATCAATGGAGCATAGCATCGGTAAGCCTTTCTTATGGAGAGTAAGCACAAGATAGTCACTGAACATGTCCATATCTTGAATCACTACATCATCATCTGGACAGAAAACAATCTGACAAGAAAAAAAATCAGTAAATGTATCTGCAAAGAGTTACAGAAAATGATATCTTGTGAATAACCAAAACCTGCCAGTCATCGGATGATTCAATTTCCTCCACGAGGCATCTAGCCAAATAATAGCCTTCACCAGACGACTCACTGATTGCATTTGTGGGAGCATTCGTGAGAATGTAAAAGAATCCATTGTGATGTTCGAGAAAACACTGCACCTGCACGCCAGGGACTCTCTCACGAGCTCTTTGCAAACCAGCCAGCGGCTTCTCAGCATCTACGATATAAACCTGATAACAAGATAACTCAGCTTTGAGACTAAAGAGTAACAGAAACTGAAAACAAAAAACGCAATTGAAAAGTTTGAAAGAGGTTTAATTCCTCGGATGAAGTCCTTGAGTTGGAATTGACAGTAACAAACTTGCCATCTTTTGTGGTCGTTATGTCTACACAGAAGCTAGAATCTCTTTCTGTGAACACTACGGTATCATCTGTCCCATCTGATTCAACATTTGTAACAACAACAACCCTGCCAAAACAAGGTACAAATAAACAAACACTACCCAAAGTTTCATATAAATGAAAAGAAGCTATCTACTGTACTTTTAAAAGAGTCATTATATTTGCCTGTGGGGTCTTTGGTTTTCATCTGTGACAGTGTAAAACAAAGTGACTCCATCTAAAGCCCATGCCAAGCTTACGACTCCATCAACTTCCAACCTCGAAACTAAACAACCACTTCTCAGATCCTTAATCTGGAGAAGGAAACGTTCATCTCCCTTACGATCAACCGTGTAGGCGAGATAGTTGTGATCAGGTGAAACTCGACAAACACCAACATGAACATAACCTGAAAGTATACACATACCATTTCACTTAGTGGTTCTGAATTCGATAATTCCTCTAAACTAACACTGTAAGAAACTTACCATACTGCTCTGCAATTTGATTCCAGTCAAGCACAACTTCTTCTTCTTCTTCTTCCCCTTCTCCTCTACGAAAGAGACTAGAGAGCCAATTTGTTTCAACCTTCTCCAATCTCCTACACAGAAGAGGATATTCCTTTCCTTTGGGTATGTATTGCCGATATAACCTGCTCAAATGACATTTAAAGCCGATTGATCAATCAAGCTCGCTCATTTTTTGCCTCGAATTAGACAACAAAGTTGCAGGGTTAGAGAGAGAGAAGAACCATGGTCCCCAACGCTCGGGAGGAGTGGAAATCTCTTCGGGAATACGAGTTTTCATCTCGGAGACCAAATCACGCCGTAGGGTTTCTGTGTCAGCCATGAAAGCTTGAGCGTACGAGTTCTCACGCTCGAGGAAGTCGAGGAAATCCGCGTCGTCCGTATTCCGCATCCAACGGTAAGGATCTTGCCTCGTGATCCCATGAGTCGAGACCGCAAATGGAATCTTCTTCGGAGCCGGAGGAGATTCCGGCGGAACAGAGAATGATGCTGTTCGTCGAACAAAACATTGCGTCGAGAAAGAAGAAGAAGTACTGGAATTTGACCTCCAAGTCGCCAGAGACCAAACAGACGATATGGTCGTCGGCGACTTGAGACGCCGGAGAAGAGATGTTACTGCCATAAAGACGACAAAGTTTGGGAGAAAGATTTCATCTTTCAGTATTAATATTCAATTATTCATCCAAGACGAGAGAAACTAAAGTTGTAAGCTTTTTTACTACCAAAATCAAAAACAAGTCTCGTTTTTTATAATCGAATGAAAAAAATGCGTCTTCTTTTGCATATTCATATTCGCTAAAGCAAAAGCTATACATTGATTGATGAAACAAGATCATATACCATCGTTAACTTCCCTCAATTGGGTTATAAAAGACTAATATATTTCTACTTTACTGCATCTGTCTCTTTCTCGTTCTCTTTCTCTTCTTCAACATCCTGAAAACACATGAAAGCAGATTTTAACCAAAATGTTCGTTTGTGGTATCTTCTCAAAGACAATAAAGAAGAAATGCTTACCGAGTTGCCAATCTTGTCAAAGTCATCATCATCCAGACTTCCATCACCATCATCTGCATTTGGCAAAGGATTATTATAAACAGAAAAAAATAATCAAATATTTAAGAAGAACCAAATCAAAGCTTAAAAACTTAGGAAGCAAACAAGTGGATGGTCTCACCAGGAGCTTCGTCACTGTCTTCTAAATCTCCCAAGAGGAATGTATCGAGATCTTGCTCAGATGATGCAGTAGATAGTCTATTCTTTGTCACATCCTTTTCAGCTGCTTCTGTCCCTCCAACTGCTAGAGCCTTCTTAGCTTCTTCATCTTTACTCTCTGCTTTGCTCCTAAGTTCCTCCATGTACTTCCTCTCATATCTGAGCCAAAACAAATCCTTTCAGCTTAATCCATGGATTATTATTATTACTGCAGCTACGAATGTCTCAATTCACTAATCACATGTTTTATGCTGCTCAGTCTAAGGAATATCGTAATATATATACAGGTCTTAAGCTTTCTTTACCACCAGCTATGCGCTTAAAGCACGATTCTCAATCCGTGTCTTTACGGATTATTCTCCTAAAGTGCCTGAACTTTTTAAAAAAGTAAACTTTGAGAAGAGACTGTAGCGCCTTACGGTGCAACATGAGTGCTCACTAGGGTGAAGTATATCCTCCAGAATCTCCTTTCTTTCATGACTCGCGGGCATAATTCATATCTCAACTTGGAAATTTGCTGCAACATACACAAAATGCACGATGAATCCAGAAGCTAACCAGTGTGCAAGCATCGGTCTTACCACAATTGCCTAACTTTTACAAACCTAATTTCATCCTCAATTTTGGTTTATCTAAATGACATATGAGAACGATACCTTGACAGAGCCAAGAACGAGAGTGGCATGTCTCTCCTGCCACTCCGAGAGATCCTTCCGTACATTCGACGCGGTTGTTGTTAGATCAGAAGAAACTTCCGATGATTCATCTATCCAAATTTTATCATAACACATTCAATGCGAAACGAAGAACTGCCATAAAAGGATAAGCAACAAACAACCCATACCTTGTTCAGGGAAAGCCTGGAATGTAGCAGAGGTCAATCCTTTGACGAACTCTCTCAGATCATCCGTGATACCGAAGCTAATAAGCTCAGCTTCGGTGATCACGGAGCCAGATCCTGATCCCGATCCGGAACCGAAGGACGCAAGCTGAGGAGGGATAATGTCGGCAATGGACTTGATATTCTGGATCTGATCGGCTTGCTTCAGCGCGACGACTTTGAGCTGATCCGCCTTCGTGGAAACCTCGGCGGCGAATTCCTTGGACTTTTTCGCCGTCTCGGCGACGAAATCGGAGACATTGAGCTGATCGGCCTTCTTAGAGGCTTCGAGAGCGAATTCCTTGGATTTCTTCGCGGTTTCGGAGACGAGATTGGCGAAGGTCGTGGAAGACGATTGTAAGGTTATGGTCTGAGATTTCTTGGCTGCTTCCTCCGCAAACGATTTCGCTCTCTTCCAGAAATCCTCCATTTTCCTCGGGCGCAAAGTTTGTTTCCCCGATCTGTTATTTCAGCGTCACTGACGGATATTAAAGGCTCCGTTCCGAGTTCCGCCAAAACGACGAGAATACCTCCGGATCAGGCAGAGGTTTCGATTTTCGAACTCTTTCTATAGCCAAAAATTAAAGATTGCTGAATTTTATAATCATCCAATTTTGATAAAAAAAGCATCTTTTTACTGTATTTTTTATATGAGTAAATTTAGACCAATATTACCTAAGTTAAACATAATTTGAAAACTAACCCCTTTTTATAAATGTTAGAAAACTAAGCTTTTTAATATTTAAAATTACTAAAATACCTTCAATTTTTTAAAACATAATATTTTTTAAAAAATAATTTTATATGTTTAAAAAATAATTTTCTGTTATTTTAAAGATATTTTAAACAGTTATTTTGATTTTATTATAATAAAAAATGAAGAAAAATCTTATGTTTGACATATTCCAAAGCATATAATCTAAAAAAAACTACAACAAGAAAAAAAAGATATTCAGAAAATACAAATAAAATTATGATATAAGGTCAAGTTTGTCAAAAAAATATTACTTGAAGTTGAACGTGCTACGTTACTTGTACACTTGGATGTGCTATCAAAACAATAGAATAACCGTTAAAAAACTTACTTAGCAAAAGTAAGAACTTCTTGTTCTCTTCGATAGCTTATAGCTTTTATGTATTGTTATTTATAGAGTTTAATTGCTATTGATGATAAACACAAATATATATTAAAATATTATTTTTATGATAATTTTTTCTGATATATTTAAAATTTCAATTATTATTTAATTTTAATTCAAGATATATTTTTCCATATCTTTTCAATATCTTAATTAGAAAAGAAATTCGTTTTTATTATTATTAATTTAAAAAACTGATAATGGTTTTATTGTCTTTTCACTTGTTAGAAAATTATTTTTCAAAACTTTTAAAATAAGAGTTAGTTTTCAAATTAAAATTATTTTTTATAATATTAAACCAAATTTCCCTTTTTATATCAACTGAGAAGAACAAAAAATAACATTTTAGTGTAATTTTTATTTCAAGTGAGGAGATAAAAATAACATTTTTATTCGAGTCATTGATTATGATTTACTTTAAAAACAAAAAATTGCACCTGTCCAAATAGTTCTATGATTTTAATCATACGGACATTGTACTTTCCATACTTTTGCCAGCAGAGCCCGAATATCGGGCCCACCAATCCATTGGTTAAACAAATATATTGTCTACATCAAATAAACGATTACAAAAAAAAAAAAAAAACAAAGTGCTAATGAAAAATGGTGTATTTCTATTGTAAGTTAATGGGCCACTAGTCACTTTTATCTCTGGCCCGATGGTCCAGCTTCCTCTTCATAATAAATCGGTGAATGTGTGAGGATGGGATAATGGAAACAAACGTGAAAAGGCAAAACCTGTTACAAAAGGAAATAGTCTTCAAAAGGAAAAAAGACATCTTTGGAGGACATCACCAACCTAGAAGATTATCCCAAAAAAAAGAGAACCAAATGAGACAATAGAATAAGAGAGAAGTGGAAAGAGAGATAGAAGATACCGTGAGAGAGAGGAAACAAAGTTGGAGTCTTTGTCTTCCTAAGTGTGTGTTCTTTTATGTTGTAGTCCCTTCTAGTTTCTTTATCTTGGTTCCTAAAGCTGTAACACAAAGGCAACTGTGTTAGTAATACAAGTTGTGGGAAGAATCCCACCTGAGACAGTTCTGGTTAGAAGCCGGTAATTCTCGGTTAATCAAATTTTTGTGTTTTATTACTTTTCTCAAACAACAGCAGATTCATATCTAAGCATAAGGCAAAGTAAAAACCCTAACAAGAACCGGCGCTTGTGGCCCGGTGGTAAAGGACCTTCAGCTGAGGTACCCGCCACCTGGGTTCAAGTCCAGGCCACAACGGATTTAACATCCTTTCCGTTGGGGCGCTGGATCCCACTTGT
>OVBJ01001971.1:3102-21930 GCA_900406535.1 Noccaea bulbosa
GAAGATGCAATAGCAACTTCCTGTCAGAAACTTGGTGCCATGTTTCGTCAGGGACCTGAGAAGAAAGCAGTACGTATTTGTGATTTATGACACATCATGGTTTCCTCCCTCTTATGGATCTACTTGATATTAACAAGTCTCGAGTAGTGTTGTCTTTCTTCATAATTATCAGTCTGTTTGATGTGAATAGTACAAATTGGCATATGCTTGTTGAGTTCGCTTTTACCAAATTGAACACCGCTGAACCAAGATCATATTCCCTAATTATCACCTTACAATCCCACTTCATCAATAAACCTTCATAGCGTTTCAAACCTGATCTTAATCTTACTAGCTAATATTTCAAACATGGACTGTATTGGTACTCTATATATAATACAAAAATATAGAGATAAAAAAAAACTGAAATCAATGTTTGTTCTTGGGGGATCAAAAGTGATCAAGTGCAAAGAGGAGAAACCCGTCCTCGAGTGTCCAACTTCACATTGGAGCAAGAAGCTTTTGAGACATCTTGTTGAGTTTGATCGACCAATTTAACGTTTTGCATTAAAATGCCTTGACATGGAATGCTCTTGCTGCATTCAAAGTTCACGGCTATGGGTCTTGAGCTCGTCCCTTGTATGTTTTTGTACAACACATTGCTCACTTGTACCGCCGATTTCNCACGTAGCCCATTTCAGCTTTATTATTCTTATTATTATTCCAGTTGTGTTGAAAATATTTGTTAATTTGGTTCAAACCTGTTCGGGACATGATCCAACGCGATCACAATAATCCTGGTCGATGATTATTGGGTTTGTAACGTTTTTCATTATGATGTCTTGGAATATGATGTTCTTTGCCATTCCATGCCCTCCCTGATCATGTGTTTTATATACATTAGTAGTAGTCATAAAGGGCTTAATTGTAAACATCAAATTAAGTTTTATAAATAGAAAAATATTGATAAATTGATAATAGAGTGTTGGGGATTCACCTGCCAAGTTTTGATTCTCACGCCATTCGTGGTTCCTATAAGAGTCGCTGTGTCCACTACCACATTTGAAACATATGCTTCTGAGTTATCTTCTCCCAAACTCCCAATGCTATTTTTCATTTAAGAAAAATATTAAGATATTAGTCACTGTCAGTGCATCTGTTTTTTTATTTTTATCTTAAGCTCATAAAGATTATAAAGATCTTCTAATATTGTTATAATCGGTAGGTATACTAATTGGATAGAAACACTGCATTTTATTTTAGTCGGATATTCATAACATAGCATCGACTGAGTTTGAGCATCAATTTTATACTATTTTCACTTTTAAATTTTTTTGTTGATTTCAAGTGGATAAAAGTAGCTGATAAGAAGAACAGTTAGTTGACAAATAGAATGTTGCACATGATTAAAATAAAAAATAAAAACTTTAGGTGGAATTAGGGAGAGAGATGGTTAGACCTGATCCCATGGCCCGGCCCGCATGTGATGCCCGTCGCTCTCACATTCTCTGACCCACTTACTATCGATATACAATCATCACCTTCATCACCAAAAACAAACCCAACACATTACTAAATACTATCCAAACAAAACAAACAAACTTTGCTACTAAATTGTTTTTTTTTTTTAATAGCAAGGGGACGAATGAAAAATATTTGTAACCCTTATGGAAAATTAATAATAAAAATGTTAAATAAAAGGGAAATTCAAAACTGAAGTGTTTTGTAGGAATAGTTTAGTATAGTTCCAATAGTTTGTTCCAATAGTTTGCTTACAATTAACGAAGATATTGAAACATATGTAGCTAAGTAATAAAAAGGGGTTCATTAAATAAATATTTACCAGTACGGATGACAGAGTCTTGAATGAGGATATTGCGAGTGCCGGTAACGTGAATGCCATCGGTGTTAGGACTATTAGCCGGAGATGTAATCATAATATGCAAAGCCTTGACGTTTTTGCATTCTTGAAACGTCAAATGCATTTGCTGTGCGTTTTCCAACCTAATGTTACTTACCATCAAGTTATTGCACTCCACAAACGTAACCGCCTGCCCATTTTTCATTACATTAATTTGATTTTCTTTCTATAGCTCCATACAATATATATTTACATATATAGGTAGCAGCCATTATAATCAAAAACAAGGCAAGGCGTTTGAGGTTCTCACCGTTGGAGCTCCCAGGCATGGCTGTTTAACAATATATAATGGTATTCAGTATCTTAATTAGTCAGTTTATATAACAAATTAAGACATTGATCCGAGCTTACAAGTTGAGGGTTGATTTTGCAAGAATTTGGCCACCAAATATTTCCATTACCATCGATGCGACCACCTCCTTCAACATGAAGGTTGTCGACATTCTCGAACACAATCCAGTGCCTACGTTCAATGTAGTCTGATGGATTTTTCCATGCCTCAATCTTTCCGTAAATCTAATTCACACTCACGAAAATAATAAATAAGATGATGAATGAAACATTATAAAGGCCTATACTTGAAAACTGGTTTATATCGTACCTTAAAAACAATCAAGGATGATTGACACGGACCGGAGAATTTAACCGGTTTAATAATGTAGGCTCTACTATTCGGAACCACGACATAAACTATTCCGGTTGACGAACAAGCTGCTGCCCAAGCTTTCATGAATGCCTACGAGTCAAACATATATTTCATTTTACTAACATTGATTGTAAAAGATTTGATTACCTATATTGCTATAGTAATTAAACAAATAATGCGGATACCTCAGAATCGTCGTTTCCGTTGGCTTTAGCACCGAAACTGTTGACGTTAAAAGCTCGTGGAGAAGATCTAGGAGTAGCTGAATATCCATAGTTTTTCATGTGACTGTTGCGTTTAATGTGGCCATGATGATGATGTTTCCTTTCATGAACAACATTCGAAGACACGAAAGGATCATATCTATAATTAAATGGGTAGCTGCTGAAACAAGAAGGAATAGACGTAAAGAGGATTGTTAATAAGACTATGATCTTTTCATACATTGTTCTTCTTTTTGGTGGATTCTATGAAAGTTAGATTAAGGTTGGGTTTGATGTAGAAGGAAATAGGAATGACGAGGAAAGAAATGAGTGATGATGGGTCATGGAGAATGCAAAAGTGCTTATATTTATAGAGATGAGAGAAAGGAAACAAATCAGTATTAATGGGGTTGAAATTAAGAGATTTAAAAAAAGAAATATATTTTCCTATAGTAGAAAATCAGAGGAAATGTTCGTTATAATTCCTCACTTTCATTACTCAAATCGTTTCCAAACAAATAGTACAATGAAGTTTATTTTAGTTGATTTAATACCTATTTAAGCCACTTTCAAGACTCCCACACACAAAAAACGCCACTTTGAAGACATTTGATTCGATGTTCTTAAAAGGTGTCCGTGTGGACAGCCCAAACCGGTTAAGAAATTGATCAACATAATTTCAGTGGTTTTCTTTTTCCTCTTAGACGTCTGACTAGTGACTAATTGACTATGGCCTAGACGCCCAATTAATTTTTTCTGTTTATTACAAAAATACATTTACAATCTGTTTTTTTAACACAGCACACTAGCTTTCTTAACATTAGAACAAAAAATAAAAGTACACTAGCTTAATCGTAAGAAAAGATTGGATTATTTATCGTACACATGCATATTATCGCATTTGAATCTGAATTATGACATGGCAATGCCATTGGTATTAATAAATATTAGGTTACATGACAATATGACATGGCCCATCGAAATACACTTTTACTTTATATTTCGTTAAAACCCCATAAGTTTCTTAAATGTGATGGGAAAATATTGGCTAACAATTTGAAATTCATGGGTTAGAGGAAAAAGAAATGTAAAAGAGCTTTATCAAACAAAAAAGTCCGTAAATGGAAGAGCTAATCTCGGCCTAAATAAAGAAGTAAGTATTGACTTTGGCTTTGAATTAGGTTATCTGCAAATAACTGAATTATATAAGTCTAAACCAAAAGCAGTTTTGTTGGTTAAAGCTTTAACTTCAACTTTGTTAGATATTTTTCAATCCAACCTTTACCTTTTTCACACTTTTTTTGTTTAGTTCCAAAATTCTAGCCAAATAGAAAAAAAATTCAATCCATTAACTCTGAATTATTTTTCTCTTCGATACTATTGTAATGCGGTCAAAGTACTTAGTTATATGTGTTTCGGTAAGAAACTAAATTCTAGTTTATATCTATTTTTCCGTATTATCTACGGTGGAAAAACATTGTCCTAGAACTAGCTAGAAACGGAAATAATTCCAACAACGTACAAATATATTGCAAAAAACAAATAAAAGAGAGAAGATACAGCAAAACTGTCATTGAAAATCATCAAAAATTGTACAACGATCCTGTGTTTGATGACCAAAATTGTATATGAACAGTTTAGTTAAATCCAAAAGAATATGATAAGAATTTCTAACAAAAATAAAGTAACATGTTGTCTTGGTACGTAGTATGATTCAACATACAGTGAAAGTAGGCAGAACTAACAGAAAAGAGGGAAGATGGATAAGTGGTAAATAATGTCAAAGGTTAAGTTAGAGAAGGTTTAGATTGTTACATTGGATTCGGATTTTGCGTGTGTAAAATCATATTTTCACTCCCTGCTCTTTGTTGGCTTTAGGATTCTCAACAGTGATAACACTATTTTTCATACATTTGTAATAACTCTCAAAAGTTATTACATCATTCTTACGTAGACTAGATGCCATGTATAGGCATAAGGCATCCCGATTGGAGGGGTTTGCGCTCACCACCTTGTCAACATTTCATTTCCTCTTCTGTTTCAACTCTGAAAGTAAAGTTTTAAAGAATAAGTTTCTTTATTACAGTCTATAAAAATCTATGCGATACATTGCGATCACATTACACAGAATAAAACAAAAACTCTAAAAAGAAAGTTACCGTCATCTTTGATGGAAAAAATAACGAATAAACAGATCTTTTCCTGATAATATTACCCCAAAATAAAATCCTATGTACAAACTAATTGATTTAATAATTAAATAACCATTAGCATTGACTTTGAGCTTGGCCTGTCGAGTATGCGTATCACCAGAAACCTCACATATTGTTTGGATAACGGAAATAACCACGTCTAAATCTTTTAAAAATGAAAAAATTAGAAACATGTTCTGTATTGGTTAATTAATTTTAAGAAGAGTAAAATATAATAAAGTTGGGACGGGATAAGTTAATTTAAGAAATACAAGTCAACATCTGTACACATCCATCCGTTCTTTCACGTTTACAGAAACGCAAATACAAACAGTTGTCAGTATCAAAAAGAAAAATGGCAGAGTATTGAACTTTAGTTACAACTTACAAAAGAATCAATTTTTCTCTACTTGTAAAGATTTGGTTAATTATAATAATAATAAATTTACAATTATTTCTATATATGGAACAAAAAAAATTCTAACAACAAAAAGAAAACCTCAACTTTTGTTGGGCATTTGGGCGTGCAAGTTAGATCAATGATTGTGCTCAAGTGTCTTCTTCGAAGATCCTGAAGATGAAATCCCTGAAACGTCGAGAGTATTGCTTAGGATCAACGGCTGAGATCGAAGTTGGATCATACTGTATTGATTTGTATGCATGTTCCAGCTTCTTGCTTATATCGTAGTCTTGAAGAATGTCTATAACACCAAAGTAGAGAGTTGGAGTAACCAGTACAGAATAGATTCCCCAATATCACAAACCTAACCTGCAGACGCAATATGCATTCTCCATCGGTAACTGAAAAATGCCAACAGCAACAATACAGAGACATGAATACACAAAAATGGTAATTGACCTTTTTCTGTGCAGTGCCAGTCAAAATCACGCAGTGAAGACCGAAGAACTTGGTGACTAGAGTGTTTTCACATGCCCTTGCAAAAGAGAGACGAGAGACGAGACAGGAGATGAGTAGCAAGCCAAGTTAACTGAAATCTAGTGCATATATAACAATACACAAGTACAGAGCAAGCAAGGAGTCATGTGTCCAGTAGAAGAATTGAACTAGAATCACCAAAAAAAAAAAAAAAGAGAAAAAATCACCCTGTCATTACGATTCACTAAAATAACAAAGCTAGTTTGCTGCTTAAATAAAAAGAAACAAAAAACCCGAGTTTGTTGCCAAGCTCTTACATTAGTATGGTACATAAAACACACTATAAAGCGGCAACGCTTTCAACGTGTTGGGGTGAGACAGAGACGCAACAAAAGTGTGTGAGTGCATAACGGCGCCTAAACTCTTCAGTGTCTGCGATTCCGTGGATCCGGACTCTTCTCATGTCTTTTCTGTCAGGGTTGTAGTAGAAAATGTAGAAGGGCTCGACATGATATGGCAGAGTTGTTGGGGAGAAAATGATTTCCCCAGCCTTGTTGGTTCCCTGGGAAGTCATATTCCTGCCCATCCCAGGAGAGAAGGGAAGGTCAAATGTTTGCTTGGACCAATCATGTTTCTTCACATCCTCTAGTATCCACAGATCAAATCTGTGGAAAGGAGCAAAGGGGAATCTAACAATGGCAGCTAGCTTCCCTTTGTATTCGATCAATACCGTGTCACTCTCATAAACCAGGACATCCTTGGGCGTTGTGATAAAACTTAGCCTCTCATTCCTAACATCAAAACACACAAACACCGGAGTCGTTCTTATTCCTGGGGCCCAAGCACCATAATACACAAAACCACCGATGCAAATTCCCTTAGTTATAGGGCAATAAGGCGAGGATGTAATTTCACTGCGAGATACTACTCCTCCTCCTCCAACTGTTATAACCTCGTGCACTAGAAAACTATGATACTGGTGAGGAGATCAATGCTTTGAATTGATCATCAACGGGATCGTATCCCAATGATGTGCGAGCTCCATTGCAGGGAAAGGTAATGACTTTCCCCGTGCTAGGGTTACATACGGTGACAACAACCGACAAAGCCGTGGACGGAAGTACACTTGGAGCCGTGAGCCAAGGTCACTGAAGGTATTGTCATGTCTAGATTTGCAACCAAAGAAGAAGTTTCCTCTCCCTCGTGTGAAGACGAGAAGATGAACAAACGCCTGGCATCAACCTCGGCTCCTACACTGTTCCTGAGAGCGACTATAAACCGTGATCCCCTCGCAGAGGACATAGCGTAGTAAGAATCCACGAAACTTTGGCTTCGGACAATGGAAGACCAAGTCTTGGACACGCATTGGAACGACTTTCCCGGCAATCTAATCAGTGTCTCCACCTCAATATCCAAAGGGAGCAGATCTAGCTTACCTGGGCTCTTGTCGCTCTCAACGTCCTCTTTACGATCTCGTACGGCTCCCAACCGAACCCTGGACTCGACTCGGCAAAAGAGCTTCCTTTGTTGATGGGTATTCACCAGAAACTTTGCAGGCAATCTAGTCGGTGTAGCCAGATCAAGAGGGATCGGTTCCAAGATACTTCGGCTGCTGCTGCAGAACCTGCCCTTCTCATGTTCATAGCGTTTCATGGCGGCTCCCGACGAAACCCTCAATTCGACTCGAAGAAGAAAGATTGGGGAAATTCAGAGAGAATGTATGCACAGGCAAGATGTAGATCAAGGACCAAAGGAGTTTCCTTTTATTGGGAGGACTTCATCGAATTTCCTTTTCCTCTGGGAATTCACACAGATCTTAGCCGTTTGTTTTGAGGTTAACCGCTCTCCTCACACAGATCTCAGCCGCTTCTTGCCTTCCTTTTTACTTTTCCTTTTTTTTTTTTTTTTTACAACTACTTTTGATCGACGCCACAAAAAAAAAAAAAAAAAAAANAAAAGTCATTTGATTTCTTGTGTTCTTTTGAGAAAGATAAACCTAAATTGACGCAGCATTTGCATCTTGTCGGAGCACAAACATAGGTTCGATTTTGATTTGCATTTCTATCTTGATGCTTCACAGAGTCTCTTTGGTGTATCATCTTCTTGTTCTGATGCAAAAGTCTCAACCTTTTTCTTCATTACGCACGCAGGATTTGCTAGGTATCTATTATATTATGTCCTTTTTTTTCTTGGTATGTGGCGAGTTGGATTCACGACTCAAAAGGCTTGGAAGTGGTCTCTGTTGTTCCTGAAACAGTATTGTTCAAGAGACTTCTCTAGAGGGATGAAACTTCCAGAGCTTAATTATATGCTCTGCACCAACCAGCGACGCAGCAGGTCAATTTGCAGGTGAAAATTGCTCTTGTGTGGAAATTATACAGGCCTCTCAGATGCTTATCCCCTTGTCCGCCTGAAGGTATAACATGTTACGCATCACCTCTCGTTGGGTAGTGCGTCTTTGATAGCAAAATGATTTCCTTCCCTCCGTTCTCACATTTTAGGCTCTCTTACGTGCTTCTGTGGCTTGTCGCAAAAACATAGACCCTTGTGGTCACGGAAAAGAAACCGACAAAGGAGGTCTCTAAAAGCCGACAAAAGAAACAATTTGAGGGGACCAATCCCACAAACCGGTGCACTGGTAAACAGAGGACCAACTGCGTTCATGAGGCATCCAAGGCGGTCTCTGTGTGGCCCTCCGTTGAAGGATCCTTGTTTGCCCAATTTACCGAAAATTCTCCAACATCTCACCCTTTTGTACCCGACAATGGTAAAGAAGGGCCCGAGAAAGGGAGGATGTCTAAGTGAAGCTGCAGTTGTTGGTCTGTGATGCCATTGGAATCTGCATTGTGAGATTTCTCTTCTCTTGCTGCTACTTAACATTTTACTTAGCCGTGGATGAGGAAGGCCATGTGTTGGCAAAAAGAAAGCTTCTTTCTGTTTCAGAAGAGTCGGATCAGAGTCCCCTTCTTCTGAAGATCTTGAGCCACAGGCATGATCTTGCTCTGGCTCTGGATATAGATGAGCTGCTTAAGGCCTCGACTTTCCTTGTTGGAACGGGACTGTGTATAACGTTGTGTGTATAACGTTGTTCTCGAAGATGGTCTGACCGTGCTGCTGTTAGGATGATCACAAATATGCAAGGAGTTTCAGACCGAAGCCGAAGCAATGGGGAAGCTAAGGCATCCGAATATCGTTAGTCCTAAACAAAAGCTTATTATTGGTGAGCCGACGAAAGCTTCTCATCTTTTGCCTGCAGCATCTTTTGTTCAGTTTGGTTTACTTTGAAAGCAGGGAGCGTGTAGCTATCAGAACACGACTTCCACAAGTCTTCACCCAGTGATCTTGGTCTGATAACTGTTGTTTCCATTTGCCTGCAGCATCTCTTGTGGAAAGAAATGATCTGGCAACAAAATTGAGAGCTATGATTGCTCAGAAGCAAATGGAAGGTGAAACGGGGCATTGAAATGATGGTGGTGATCTTTTCCGCTTAATGATGTGTGTTTTGAAAGATGATGTTATTGACATTGATGGCTTGGTATGCTCTGTCTCAATGTGCAGGTTCCTGATAATTCAACTAGTATACTGTTAATGTTTTTTTTTTTTCATATCTTGTTTCCCCCAGGTTTTTGATGAAAAAGTGCCAGCGGAGAATCTTTTTCCTCGGCAGGTATTCTGCAAATTTATATCCTGAGATTTTTGCAATCTTTCTGCATTTTATATCGAGAAACTTTGGCTTCTTAACCAAGTGAAAAGTTGTTTCCATTTTTGTTTGCGATTCCACATTTTAGTATTAATTGGTTTGGTTTTTATATCCAGTTGAGTTCAGCAGATTGGTGAGTTCTTTAAGGCCAGATTAAGCAGAAGATGCAATAGCAACTTCCTGTCAGAAACTTGGTGCCATGTTTCGTCAGAGACCTGAGGAGAAAGCAGTATTTGTGATTTGTGACACATCATGGTTTCCTCCCTCTTATGGATCTACTTGATATTGACAAGTCTCGAGTAGTGTTGTCTTTCTTCATAATTATCAGTCTGTTCGATGTGAATAGTACAAATTGGCATATGCTTGTTGATCTTTTCTGGTGTTTTCAGAAAAGATGGTGGTGGTGCAAAGTGGGTGAATAACATCAGCGAGTCGTCTCTCTCTTCTTGAGTGAAAGTAGTCTTGTAGGGATTGATGCAGCCAAGGGAAAGCTCATTGGATGGCTTCTGAGTCAAGAAACTCAAAGGATAGTTTTCTCTGTGGTTGGAATGGGTGGTTCAGGGAAGACTACACTCTCAGCGACTACCTTTAAGTCTCAAAGCGTGCGGAAGCATTTTGAGTCATACGCTTGGGTAACAATCTCCAAATCCTATATGATTGAAGATGTGTTTAGGACAATGATCAAGGAGTTCTACAAAGAAGCAGAAACACAGATTCCACCTGACTTATACTCTTTAAGCTAACTTGTGGAGTATTTGGAGTCAAAGAGGTACTTTGTTGTGCTTGATGATGTATGGACCACTGATCTCTGGAGGGAAATTTGTATCGCTCTACCATATGGTATTTGTGGAAGTCGTGTTCTGATAATTACACGGAGCAACAACGTGGCTTCTTTCTCATATGGCATTGGGAGCCGAAAGCACGAGATTGAGCTCTTAAAAGAAGACGAAGCTTGGCTACTTTTCTGCAACAGAAAAAAAAAAGCGTGTGAATGCCATCGGTGTTAGGACTATTAGCCGGAGATGTAGTAATTAATCATAAGATGCAAAGCCTTGACGTTTTTGCATTCTTGAAACGTCAAATGCATTATTTGCTGTGCATTTTCCAATCTTATGTTACTTACCTTCAAGTTATTGCCAGAACAACAGTGCCAAATGTGAGAATCGTCACGATCCTTTCTACCATGTTATGGAAAAGGTGCACAGCTTTCTTGTCTGTTGTGAAGCTTATTAATCAGCTTCGAAATGATTTCTCTGAGAGGATTCCTTGTTTTGGTGGTAGATAATGCGGGCAGAGGGCATTAGCAAACTTGAAGCCAACAGAAAGAGAGCGCAGTGTGGCCTCAGCTTCTGCAAGGTTTATTTTGAGGGTGAGAGAGAAGTCGGCCCACTGAAAGATCTTAGCTCCTTATGTTACAGTCTCAGTTACATTTATTCAGTCTCGGTTAATTCCTTTTCCTTTTGTGAAATTTGGTGACTCGTCGTTGCTCTTTGATTGATTTTCAAGGAAGATGGGACAGCAGTCAAGCGTGCATTCTCAGCTAATATTCAGTATGATTTTCATTCTTGGTCTCCTGTTTAGATGCTCTAATAAATTCATATAGGTTCTTGCTATGTAATGCTACGCTGCAGGAACATCTTGGTTGCACATGTGAATTCAAATACTGACATTACAGGGGAAAACCTGAGGTGCCTTAAAACCAGGTCAATGGTTGAACGGTGAGGTTAGACACCGTACCTGAATCTTATTGGAATTCTTCCTGAGATGGCCCAATATAATAATATCCTGTCCGGTTAGAACCTCTATGATTTAGTAAAAGCTTGGACTTTTTACTATAGGTCATTAATCTTTACCGTGTACTGCTGAAAGAAAGGGAAGCTAGAGAACCGAATAAGTTACATTTTTCTACACCAAGGTTATACACATCCTTGTGGTTTGTGAATTTTAGCTTTATAAATTAGTCCCTATCTATGCTGATGAATTTTAACAAAATCTTTCTGATAAATTAGAAGACATAATTTTGATGTAAGCGAAAACTGCACAAGGCTTCGTTCTGATCAAGGTAATGTTGAGCTTAGCAGTTCTTTAGTTTTGCTGTATGGAGTTAGGCTCACCAATTTTGTCAGTGTCTTGTTCAGAGAAAGTCTAAGGCCGTAGCTCCTGCAGAGGAACCCAAAGTTAATTGTTTCCCCATTAACTGAGGCGATGTCAACAAAGCGTGGTCATATATGCGAAAAAATGCATAAGGGAGGCAATATCTCTTCAAGCTAAATGCCCTACCACTGCTAAAGACCTCATTCCTCTGATTGGTTTAGGAACAGGGAAGACTGAAGACACGTTCAAGAGTTGTCATTTGTAATGTGGATATCTTTCTGTTCAGTGAGACAATAGATTTACAAAAATCATTATAATTTGTAAACTTATTGTTTCAATGGATATCATCAGTATCTGGTATGTGCACTTGAGGTGATGATAATGGAAACTAAACAGGCAATTTCGTGAGAACTCCAAAAACTGGGACTAGAGTGCAACATTAGCCAAATAAAGTAAACAGACGTTTGTTAACTTGCACTACATAGGTCAATGTCAAATAACAAATGTCATTGTTAATTTGTTATCATACTTTGCATGCAGAATTATACAGCATGCTGCTGAATTATACACCCCTTTGAATTTGCATGCATGTGTAAATTTAAACACCAAAGTAAAACATTCTAAAAAGGGTCGCAAAGTATAAACACCAAACAGTGTGAAAAGAGAGGCAAAGTATCTCAAATCAAGTGGAACCTACAAACTTCAATAGTGCGTAAACATGCTTGAGAGTTTGAAATTAGTTAAATGTCGCATTTACATTAGTATACGAACAAACATATGCTGCTTATCAAGTTGCGGTTCTTGATAATTTCGACTTCTATGTCATGGATCTTATCACGGCTGAAAAATGTATACACAATTACTTAGCTAATCATTTATGGTTCTTTGTGACGAGAAAAATATGTTGAATCCGAATTACATCAAGCCGAGCCGGAGAATCCAGACCAACATCAGCAAGTGGAAGACATTTGGATCAACCAAAAACGTTACCAGAGACTTGGTGAATCTGGGAACAAGAAGAGCCTATGACTACTACAACACGCATAATCTTAGAACATGATGGAGACAGCATGACTACGAAGCTCTTGCTCATGCTCCAGTCTTCCAACCTATCATTGTGGAGGCATCGAAGAAAAGATGGACCACAATGATAGGTTGGAAGACTGGATGAGCTGCGATCATAGTCATGGCGAAACCTGTCTGACGATTGTCAACATGCAAATTACCTATGATGTTAAATAAGGGCATTTAATCGTGTTTTGCGGTTATGAATTGGAAAAATATATTATTTGGTATAAAAAGTATACTCATGTAATTGAGCAAAGAAGAAAATTACATTCATTAGTGTTTTTTCTGTTTCTTTAGAAAATGTGCTTGTTGAAATACACCTAGAGAAATGAAGACATACTTAAACAATTACGAAAGTCCATCGCATATTTCACTTCTAAGTTCTAACCAAGATAAGGGTGTTCAATCCGGCAATCCGGATATCGGTTCGGTTTCGGATCAGTTTTCTCGGTTTTTGGTTTTTCGGTTTGGTTCGGTTTGGAACTTTGGATAGTCTCAATTATCGATTTCTCGGTTTAAATCATTTCGGTTTTCGGTTTTATTTGTACTTTTTGTATTATTATTATTTTATTATTTCGGTTTTTCAATTTTTCTCCTAATCAAAAAGATCAAATTCAAAAAAGAAAATGTAAACACATGTCTTATTTTAAAATTAATGATCTAAAATTTTATATGAGATTACTGTAAACTTATTTTATTATTTATCATATACGTATACAATATACTATTATATTAATATATAGAGCTATTCGGTTTTTTTGGTTTTTGTGGTTTTTGCGGTTAATATCCGAACCATATCAATATCCACGATTTATATAAAATTGTATTCATACGGTTTATACAGTGTATCCAAACCCAAACCATATAACCTATTTCGGTTCAGTTCGGTTCGGTTCAGTTCGGTTTTACCAAATTGAACACCCCTGAACCAGGATCATATTCCGTAATTATAACCTTACAATCCCACTTCATCAATAAACCTTCATAACGTTTCAAACCTGATCTTAATCTTACTAGCTAATATTTCAAACATGGACTATATTGATACTCTATATATAATACAAAAATATAGAGATAAAAAAAACTGAAATCAATGTTTGTTCTTGGGGGATCAAAAGTGATCAAGTGCAAAGAGGAGAAACACGTCCTCGAGTGTCCAACTTCACATTGGAGCAAGAAGCTTTTGAGACATCTTGCTGAGTTTGATCGACCAATTTAACGTTTTGCATTAAAATGCCTTGACATGGAACGCTCTTGCTGCATTCAAAGTTCACGGCTATGGGTCTTGAGCTCGTCCCTTGTATGTTTTTGTACAACACATTGCTCACTTGTACCGCCGATTTCTGACACGTAGCCCACTTCAGCTTTATTATTCTTATTATTATTCCAGTTGTGTTGAAAATATTTGTTAATTTGGTTCAAACCTGTTCGGGACATGATCCAACACGATCACAATAATCCTGGTCGATGATTATTGGGTTTGTAACGTTTTTCATTATGATGTCTTGGAATATGATGTTCTTTGCCATTCCATGCCCTCCCTGATAATGTGTTTTATATACATTAGTAGTAGGCATAAAGGGCTTAATTGTAAACATCAAATTAAGTTTTATAAATAGAAAAATATTGATAAATTGATAATAGAGTGTTGGGGATTTACCTGCCAAGTTTTGATTCTCACGCCATTCGTGGTTTCTATAAGAGTCGCTTTGTCGACTACCACATTTGAAACATATGCTTCTGAGTTATCTTCTCCCAAACTCCCAATGCTATTTTTCATTTAAGAAAAATATTAAGATATTAGTCAGTACATCAGTTTTTTTTTTTAATTTTATCTTAAGCTCATAAAGATTATAAAAGAACTTATAATATTGTTATAATCGGTAGGTATACTAATTGGATAGAAACACTTCATTTTATTTTACTCGGATATTCATAACATAGCATCGACTGAGTTTGAGCATCAATTTTATATTATTTTCACTTTTTAAAATTTTTGTTGATTTCAAGTGGATAAAAGTAGCTGATAAGAAGAACAGTAAACAGTTAGTTGACAAACAGAATGTTGCACATGATTAAAAATAAAAAACAAAAACTTTAGGTGGAATTAGGGAGAGAGATGGTTAGACCTGATCCCATGGCCCGGCCCGCATGTGATGCCCGTCGCTCTCACATTCTCTGACCCACTCACTATCGATATACAATCATCACCTTCATCACCAAAAACAAACCCAACACATTACTAAATACTATCCACAACAAAAAAAAACAAACTTTGCTACTAATTTTTTTTTTTTTTTTAATAGCAAGGGGACGAATGAAAAATATTTGTAACCCTTATGGAAAATTAATAACAAAAATGTTAAATAAAAGGGAAATTCAAAACTGAAGTGTTTTGTAGGAATAGTTTAGTATAGTTCCAATAGTTTGCTTACAATTAACGAAGATATTGAAACATATGTAGCTAGAGTAATAAAAAGGGGTTCATTAAATAAATATTTACCAGTACGGATGACAGAGTCTTGAATGAGGATATTGCGAGTGCCGGTAACGTGAATGCCATCGGTGTTAGGACTATTAGCCGGAGATGTAATCATAATATGCAAAGCCTTGACGTTTTTGCATTCTTGAAACGTCAAATGCATTTGCTGTGCGTTTTCCAACCTTATGTTACTTACCATCAAGTTATTGCACTCCACAAACGTAACCGCCTGCCCATTTCTTTCATTACATTAATTTGATTTTCTTTCTATTACATATATAGGTAGCAGCCATTATAATCAAAAACAAGGCAAGTCGTTTGAGGTTCTCACCGTTGGAGCTCCCATGCATGGCTGTTTAACAATATACAATGGTATTCAATATCTTAATTAGTCAGTTTATATAACAAATGCCTTTTAAAAAAAATTAAGATCGACATTGATCCGAGCTTACAAGTTGAGGGTTGATTTTGCAAGAATTTGGCCACCAAATATTTCCATTGCCGTCGATGCGGCCACCTCCTTCAACACGAAGGTTGTCGACATTCTCGAACACAATCCAGTGCCTACGTTCATTGTAGTCTGATGGATTTTTCCATGCCTCAATCTTTCCGTAAATCTAATTCACACTCACGAAAATAATAAATAAGATGATGAAACATTATAAAGGCCTATACTTGAAAATTGGTTTACATCGTACGTACCATAAAAACAATCAAGGATGATTGACATGGACCGGAGAATTTAACCGGTTTAATAATGTAAGTTCTACTATTCGGAACCACGACATAAACTATTCCGGTTGACGAACAAGCTGCTTCCCAAGCTTTCATGAATGCCTACGACCCAAACATATATTTCATTTTACTAACATTGATTGTAAAAGATTTGATTACATATATTACTATAGGAATTAAACAAATAATGCGGATACCTCAGAATCGTCGTTTCCGTTGGCTTTAGCACCGAAACTGTTGACGTTAAAAGCTCGTGGAGAAGATCTAGGAGTAGCTGAATATCCATAGTTTTTCATGTGACTGTTGCGTTTAATGTGGCCATGATGATGTTTCGTTTCATGAACAACATTCGAAGACACGAAAGGATCATATCTATAATTAAATGGGTAGCTGCTGAAACAAGAAGGAATAGACGTAAAGAGGATTGTTAATAAGACTATGATCTTTTCATACATTTTTCTTCTTTTTGGTGGATTCTATGAAAGTTAGATTAAGGTTGGGTTTGACGTAGAAGGAAATAGGAATGACGAGGAAAGAAATGAGTGATGATGTGTCATGGAGAATGCAAAAGTGCTTATATTTATAAAGATGAGAGAAAGGAAACAAACCAGTATTAATGGGGTTGAAATTAAGAGATTTTTAAAAAGAAATATATTTTCCTATAGTAGAAAATCAGAGGAAATGTTCGTTATAATTCCTCACTTTCATTAACGGGTCGAAAGAGATTTTAAAAAGGAAATATATTTTCCTATTGTAGAAAATCAGAGGAAATTGTTCGTTATAATTCCTCACTTTCATTAACGGGTTGAAAGAGATTTTAAAAAAAGAAATATATTTTCCTATTGTAGAAAATCAGAGGAAAATGTTCGTTATAATTCCTCACTTTCATTACTCAAATCGTTTCTAAACAATTTGCACAATGAAGTTAATTGTAGTTGGTTTAATATCCATTAAAGCCACTTTCAAGACTCTGACCACACACAAAATAACGCCACTTTGAAGACATTTGATATATTCGATGTTCTAAAATGTGTCCGTCTGGACAGCCCAAACCGGTTAAGAAATTGATCAACAGAATTGTATGGTTTTCTTTTTCCTCTTAGACGTCTGATTACATGGCCTAGACGCCCAATTAATTTACACTAGCCTAATCGTAAGTATTACTTATCAAAAAAATCGTAAGTATATTCTTTTCTCGTACCCATGCATAATATCGCATTTGATTCTGGATTATGACATAGCAATGCCATAGGTATCAATATATTAGTATTATGTTACATGACAATATGACATGGTCCACAGAAATAAACTTTTACTTAATATTTCGTTAAAACCCCATAAGTTTCTTGTGATGGGAAAAGATTGGCTAACAATTTGAAATTGTTGGTCATATCCCGAAATTCATGGGTAAGAGAAAAAAATGTAAGGAACTTTATATGAAAAAAAGGCCCGAAAATGGAAGAGCTAATCTCGGCCTAAATAAAGAAGTAAGTATGACTTTGGCTTTGAATTAGGCTATGTGCAAATAACTGAAATATTAGTCTACACCAAAAGCAGTTTTGTTGGTTAGCTTTAACTTCAACTTTGTTGGATATTTTCCAATCCAACCTTTACCCTTTTCACACTTTTTTTTGTTTAGTCTTAGATAATGCGAAGTACAAAATTCTAGCCAAATAGAAAAAAAATTCAATCCATTAACTCTGAATTATTTTTCTCTTCGATATTGTTGTATTGCGGTCAAAGCAGTTAGTTATGTGTTTCGGTTAAGAAACCAAGTTCTCGTTTATATCTATTTTGCGGTATTATATACGGTGGAAAAATATTGTCCTAGAACTAGCTAGAAACAGAAATAATTCCAACAACATACAAATATATTGCAAAATTAAAACATATATGAGAAGGTATAGCAAAAATCTCCTACTGAAAAATCATCAGAATTGTACAACGATCCTGTGTTTGTTGATGACCACAAATGTATATGATTTAGGTTATATCCGAAAAAATATGATAGAATAACTAAGAAAAATAAAGTAACATGTTGTTTTGGTACGTAGTATGATTCAACATACAGTGAAAGTAGGCAGAACTAACAGAAAAGAGGGAAGATGGAAGATGGATAATTGGTTAATAATGTCAAAGGTTAAGTTCGAGAAGGTTTAGATTATTACCTTGGATTCGGATTTTGAGTGTGTGACATCATTTTTTCACACTCTGCTCGTTCTTTGCTTTAGGGTTCTCAACAGTAATAATGACATTATATTTCAGACATTTGTAATAACTTTCAAAAGTTATTACATCATTAATACGTAGACTAGATGCCATGTATAGGCATCCCGATTGGAGGTGTTTCCTTAACACCTTGAAAACATTTCATTTCCTCTTCTGTTTCAACTTTCAACTCTGAAAGTAAAGTTTTAAAGAATAAGTTTCTTTATTCCAGTCTTCAAAAATCTATGCGATACATTGCGATCACATTACATAGAATAAAACAAAAACTCTTAAAAGAAAGTTACCGTCATCTTTGATGGAAAAAAATAACGAATAAACAGATGGTACCCCAACTCATCGCAGAGGTGCTAATTAGTACCTGAACAAATTTGATGTGCTAATTAATACCCAAACTCTCACATATCGGACTTTTAATACCTGAACTATGTGTCATTTGGCCAAAACAGCCATTGACCCGAATTCCGTTAGTCAAAGTCGTGATTATGTTAACGGAAATGAGTCACCTGCCACGTCAGAGTCCTAGTTGGCATAAAACTCAAAACGACGTCGTTTTGACTGTGTTATTAATTTCTGAAAAATAACAAAAACTGATACTTTGGAGAGTCGAACCCGTGACCCGAAGTCGTTAAGAGGAGAAGCATGCCACTAGAATACACCGATATTGTTGTGTACATTTACATTTCAAATATATATAAAGGAGTT
>OVBJ01001972.1:0-21928 GCA_900406535.1 Noccaea bulbosa
AAAAAAAAAAAAAATATATATATATATATATATATAAAAAGAAAAACAAAAACAAATAATACGCTCACCTGACTTACAGGCCCCACTAGGTAAGTCTTTCTCACTCACACACTCTCACACGTTCACCCACCCATACACTCCACAGTTTCCCTTATCACTTTCCCTCTCACCACACACCCTTTATCTCTCACACACCACAAACACCTCGAACTCATCACTCCAACACACACTCGATCGAACACTTGCACAATCTCATATGTTCTAAAAGCTCTCTGTCGTTTCCTCTTTGGACATTGTTGTTTCTCTCCTCCTTACCATGAGAAGCGCAAGGTATGATTTCGGGCCTCAACTCTTTATTCTCACAGTTTTCGTGGATGGTATTTTGGAGATTTTCGTTCTATCACTCGTTCGATTGAGCGTTCGTTCGACCGGTTACCCTATCTATATATCAGTCGACCGAATGCAATGCTTGCGTACATGATTGTTGCTAAAATTTCTGGGTTTGTGTTCTTGATGTTCTTGAGCTCAAATTGCAATTAAACGCACATATGTTGTTAAATTCGGAAATTTGTTTGCAATTTAGCTCACCTCTGTAGTCTAGATCGATCGTTTGGCGTGGAACTTGAGTTTGACTGATTTTTGTTCTTGGTGCTATTGAGTGTTCTTGATGTCCTTGAGTGTTCTTGATAAAAACTGTGGCCGACTCCACTTGAGCAGCAACTTGAGGTCGAATTGTGTTTAAACTGACCAAACGTTCGAGACCGTCCTCCTTGTCACTCGGTCGAGCGTTTTGCTGTGTAGTAGGGACCGAGCGGCTTACGAGTTCGGTCGAGTTGCTACAAAAGTTCTGACTTCTTATCTCTTATATATGATTTTCAGGAACACAGGTCACGGCAACGGTGACGGTTACTCGAGAAGGAGAGAAGAGATAACAAGGGGAAAAAGACATGTCGAGTCTGACAGCGACTTTGAGTTGGACGATGAGATGGAGGATGTTGAATCACCCAGGGATATGAGAGAGGAAGAAGCTGTCGATAATTTAACAGACGCTGAGGTCAAACGCCTTCACATCCTCTACCCAGATCCCGATACAATGGAGAATTTGGGCATCACTGATGATGTGGATGCCATGCTTAACAATCTGGGAACGGGGCATTTATGTTCAGAAGGCACGGATCCTACAAGAAAGCAACGTTCCTCTTCTTAGCTACACTCCAACTCCATCTCTTCTCTTCTGGCCAATACACACAAGATGGGAGTGACGGTTATATCAGCTTTTGGGCGACGGGACAGAGACGCATTATGTCTTTTCGGGAGATCGACAGAGCACTTTACCTCGCACCAAGCAACCGACACGGAATTGATGTAGACAAGGACGAGATGAAAGCTTTATGGCAAATTATCGCTTCAGGAGAATACAGCTCAGGCCCCAAATCTGCACAGATTAGAAGCCCACCCATCCGCTATCTACACAAATCGCTGGCGAACGTCCTCAACCCGAGGCACTCGACCGGCAATGTCAATGCAAATGAGATTAGCATGATTGATGTGGCGCTTACCAGGATTCTACCGAGGTTGAGCAATGGAATGAAGTTGAAAGGAAGTTCAACGAACGGAGGAATCACGCGCACAATGATTGAACAGCTTCGCTCCTACCAAAGCTGGGCCCTCGCGAACGAAATCAATAGAGGCCAGTGTGAGTTACGTATGGGTGGACTTGTCACACCTCTCTTGGTCGCCGTCGGGTTTGCTCCAGATATGACCGAGGTCGTTGCACCGCCAGAAGAGATAGACCTCAACTATTTGAAGAACTGCCACTTCCTGAAGAAAACGCCAGACGGTGGTGACCTTATCTATCAGTTCACCCACCGGCAACTCGGGAATGCCAGGATGCTGCTTCCTAACCCTGGTTGTACGTCTCTCAGAGATGGAGCCAATGTTGATTTCAACCCGCCGCCATCAGCACTACAGACCCACTCGACCGCTCGAGGTCGCTAAACGACTCATGGTTTCTCTACCCCGCTGACAAACCAAGACCGTGGAGAACAGTCACCGGAGAAAGCGACCGAGACTATGTATGACTTTGACCACTTCCACTTCGAGGAGTACACTGCGGCAAGGACTCAAAGCGCTGGACTCAGAACCGCTCACGAGCATATCAACGTGCTCCAACGATGGAACAAGGGCCAAGACAAGCTCTCCAACAAGTTCGCCAACAAATTAAGGAAGAAGATCAAGAAGTTAGCTGATCAAGTGAAGGCGCTGCAGAATATGGTGAGTTGCACCTATTCAGCCGGAGTACAAAGAAGCGCAGCACCTGTAACAGCACCCGCACAACAAGATTCAGACGACGAGCTTGAGCACAACACCGACGGTAGTCCCCAGCCTCCTCCAGACCAACCACATCACTATTCGTTCGAACAACGACAGAGGAAGAGGCGCACCAGGGAGGCTCGTGCTGGAGCCGATTAGCATTTAAGGCGTTGTACCTCTGTTTCCAGACCGACGGCAAGCCTTTAAGCTACACTTTGTCTTAACTTACACCAATGTAAGCTAAGACATTGGCGTCGAGGATTTTGCAGGAACTTGACGCCTCTGTTTTTTGTGTTTACTTACTCTCTGAAAGATGGTTTTTTTGCTTATTATCCTGACTTGCGAAATTTATAACCACCGAATTTTGAATTTTGGTTAATTTTGTTCAGGAGGAGATGTTACCCTACAGTTTCTATGTATCAGATGAAGAGCTTCTTGTACCTGTAGGTTCTTACTTGGAGAAAAACAAAGGTAAAAAAAACACTTAAATAAGAGCAGTTTCGTTATGGCTCTATGTAAAAGAAAAAAAACAAAAAATTGTGTGTGTTTTCAGTGTCTGTGGAGAAGGTTTTGACGATAGTTTATCAACAACAAGCTGTTTTCCGAATTCGTACTGTTAACCGTTGCTCACAAACAATTGCTGGTATGCTACGTAATAGTTCTTGTCAAGAAGTTATCAGTGTGTTAGTTGCTTACTTGGTTTTGTTTTTGGTTTTTTGAAATCATAGGTCACGCGGAAGCTGTGCTTTTCGTCACGTTTAGTCCTGATGGTAAGCAGTTAGCAAGTGGTTCAGGTTATACTATTGTCAGGCTTTGGGATCTCAACACTGAAACTCCATTGTTTACCTGCAAAGGTTCGAAATTTTTCCCTCACCATCCTTCTTTAGTTTTGCTTCCCTCCATGATAATAACTAACCTCTTTTCACTTTTCCAGGGCACAAGAATTGGGTTTTCTCAGTTGCTTGGTCTCCGGATGGCAAGCATCTTGTGAGTGGTAGTAAATCCGGTGAACTCTGCTGTTGGAATGCAAAGAAATGAGAGCTAGACGGCAATCCACTTAGAGTAAAGTCTTTTGTTAACTTGATATTTGATACATATGTTTGAGTTTGTTACTAACGACCATTGATCTTTAACTTTTCTTAGGGTCACAAGAAAAGAAAAATTTCATCTCTTCCGACCTATCTCATCTCTTCCGGCCAAATCGCGTTTTCACCAATTTTCACGCCCAAAATCGTGTTTTCACCAATTTTCCCGCCCAAAACGCGTTTTCACAAATTTTCCGTTCAAAATCGCGTTTTCACCAATTTTCTTGCCCAAAACACATTTTCACAAATTTCCCGTTCAGAATCGCGTTTTCACAATTTTTTCCACCCAAGAAGCGTTTTTACAAATTTTCTGTTCAAAATCGCGTTTTGGATGGGAAAATTGGTAAACACGATTTTGAACGAAAAATTGGTGAAAACGCATTTTGGGCGGAAAAATTTGTGAAAATGCGATTTTGGGCGGGACAATTTGTGAAAAAGCGGTTTTGAACGAAAAATTTTTGAAAACACATTTTGGTCTGGAAAATTGGTAAAAACGCGTTTTGAGCGGAAAATTTGTGAAAACGCAATTTTGAACGGAAAATTTGTGAAAACGCGTTTTAGGCGGGAAAATTGGTGAAAACACGATTTTGAACGGAAAATTTGTGAAAAAGCGTTTTGGACGTGAGAATTGGTAAAAACGTGTTTTAAGCGGGAAAATTGGTGAAAACGCGATTTTGAACGAAAAATTTGTGAAAATGCGTTTTGGGCGGGAAAATTGGTGAAAATGCGATTTTGGGCGGGAAAATTGGTGAAAATGTGATTTTGGCTGGAAGTGATGAGATTTTCCTTTTCTGTTTTTTTATTATTATTTTTTAGTTATTAAATATAGGGTTAATTTGTTGTATAGCAATATTGGGCACTGATATTAAGTATATAGCCATCCTATTCCAAATATTAATTGAGTAAACCATAGAAGGAAATTTTGGACGGTTTTGTCCTTGGTCGGAAAAACGGGATTTAGTAGTCCAACCGGCTGTGACGTCACTCATGGAAAATTGTAAACCACACAAAATTCAACTGACAGTACGGCAACGTTGCGAAGTTATTAACCACAAACATGTAAGTATGATATTGTCTTGTTCTAAAATGAAATGTAATGGCAAAATGAGAACTCATATCATAAAACAATATGGTATAGTCGCTGTAAATACATAAAAGTAACATAATCTATTATTCCCTCAAAGAGATAACAATGATCAAGTTTTACAATGAGCTACAATAATAAGGGCACTTTTACAACATAACCGATCAAGTTAATGCCTCATAGATATGGCTTGGACAAATTATTATCGTCAAGGTCACCATAATCCAGGATTTGCTCCGCCTCATGAAGCTCGATGAGGTTGAAAGAGGAGACGACGGACAAGCAGCTTATATGTGCATGACGTCGTTAAGGACTCCAGGTCGACATATACAATATGTCCAACTGTCTCATCGTAATTGTCAAAGAAATGGTATGTGTATCAAATCGTAGCTTATGTTTTCTTTGTGAAGGATCCCAACTGCTTTAACCTCCGAAAGTTGATTCTATTGACATGTCAACAATGAAAAACAACTTTCAAATAAGGTAAACAATTTCTAAACCCCGAACTATAAAACTATAAACCCTAATATTTAAATATTAGTCAACCCAAACTCAAAAATGTACAATACCGAAATATAGTATAGTAACACCATACGACTTATATGATATACTACCTACCAAGATATATACTATACTACTACTCCGAATTTCATTATATAACGCATATGCAACTTGGCCGTTTTTCTCTCCACTTCATTACAGAAACTTCTATATTTCCAGAAAACCTGCAGGAAACCCAAAGCTTCCTTACCATTGCTAAAGAAAGATTGAATTTACATAATCAAAATTGGGGACAAGAAATTTATACCTCATAAAGAGTCACTTACTTAGCGCCCCAAATGTTCTCGACATCCCAAATCGTTGGCAGGATTCTCTGGCATAAAAATATCTCATGCCTTGCCCATCTTCCACATTAACTCACCGGAATTTCTTACACAACCGCCAAGCTGTCGTCCTCGTCACACTGCCACCCCTCAAAAACCTAAATTCATCGTTTACCCTCTCACACCCCCAAACCATCGCCACACCGGTTACCCAAAACCATAACACTCCGCTTCTTTCCCAAGATCTCTCGTTAACCTTTATTTTTCTTTCATTTGCAATAAATAAATTATCAGATTTGAAGTGGCGAGTTTGAAAATAGAATTTTCTCTTTCGTTCACTACCTGCTTACACCGTCAAGTTTGATTTACTAAAAATAGATTCCTTTATTCGACTACAAGTATACAGTGATTATGATGATGAAATATTAAGGATCCGAGATCCAGCGGACCAGTGCTACATTTTGATTCTACGAGTCTTAAAACAGAGCTAAGACAAGAATAAATCGTTTGTGATTTAGTAACAGGTAACGAGTGTAAATGACGACATAAATTCAGTAAAAGAAAGCACTAGATCGAGGCAATTCGCAGGAGCTCATGGAAAGGAACCGAATGACTAATCAGGACAATGGTTCAAAACAGGTTTCGAACTCAGTCATGAAATTATGTAAACCCATTGTCGTGGCGTCTACAACTTTATCTAACAACCTAGGTGTCTAAACTGTCGTTTGAACCTAGCAATTGCAGACAAGCCTTAATGAACGGGAATGATATGTTCACGATCCACCTTAGCATCAACTCTCGCAGGCTAATAACGGATCGCTCACCAATGATTGTTCTAGCAACCTATTACACTTTTGACGAACATATCAATTGAAGATCTAAGATCAAGTGATCAAATCAATCTTAGCATTAAGACTATCAATGGCGAAAACAATAGATAAGACGTCCTATTTACATTCAGTTATCTAACTCATGAACTCCCTTGAAAAACCTAGATCCAGTTAAAAGACTACTCAGACATGGTGAAATAAATAACAACAATGGATGAGATGAATTTCATTGAATAAGAAACAGAATACAGTAACCAATAGGGTTCAGAAATCTTCTCCAAAAACTGTCACAAGAAGGTTCTGATTCTTCTCCCTCAAAAACAATGAAAAACGTCGTATTTCACCAAGTCTAAAAACTCAAAAAAGCGTAATATAAACAATGGCTGAAAATAGATCTTAATACTTCAGGGGTCGAGCTCGATCGAACGGTGGAGATCGATCAGTGTGATCGAACGGTGGAGATCGAACGGTGGAGATCAAACAGTGTGATCGAACGGGTTGATCGAATAGGCGGTCGATCAAGCTGATCGAATGGGTGGTCGATCCAGCGGGTCGAACGAACGGTCGGGTCGGATGGGCGATCCACCTGATCGATTGGGCAGTCGGGTCGAATGGGCGACCGAATGGCTGACCGAATGGCTGATCAAATGGCTCTTCGAACGGTACAGATAGAACAGCTGATCAAACGGTGTTGATCGAGCAGGTGATCGAATGAGAGACCGAATGGGCTGGACCGAGTGATCGCCAGGTGGGCTCGATCGGGCCTCGAATTGATGGCCTTTTTACTCCGTTCTTCTACTTTTATCTTTTTGCTCCTCCTTGAGCGGAAACTCTCCCTCGAACGTCTTTAGACCTGAAAAGACTCAAAAACGATTAGAAAGACTCGATAAAATTCGTCAAAACGAACGTGAGAATGCGCTAAAATACAAGACATCAACTCCCCCAAACTTAGTCTTTTGCTTGCCCTCAAGCAAACATAAATACCAAGAGTACGGAAGAGGTTTGAAAACGCGGGAACTCACAAATCATCAACAACCATACCCCGAAGGAAAATCATTAGACCTCAATAAACAGATCATGCTCAGTGCATAATCACTATAGTCTCCTCAAGGTCTCGCAATCCTGATCCCTTCATGAACCTCCATCCTACAGAAACTCTAGCTACACATTGGTTAACTCTCTACATTCATTAAGATTAAGCGGGGACCTCTCATCAAGAACATTACACAGGGTAGACGGTGTTGGGTATCGAAAGGTCTATTCATTGGTGAGGTTAAAGTGTTTAAGGGTTACCAGATACCCCGGAGGATGCATGATATCGCGCAGAATAGCAAGAGAGAAGGGTTCTGTTGATAGCCACAGTTCCCGACCACTTCACTTCTCAACTCCTTGTATTTTGGATTTCACTCAACTCCTTGTATTTTGGATTTCACTCAAAAATGCTCTAACTTCCAATTCGCCTTCATCTATGGTATGCCTTGGAGATTTTTGCACCGAGCTTGTCATTTTATCGAATCAGTAGTTCCTTTCCTCAAGATATTTTTTTTGTTTTTTTTTATTATTATTTATTTATTTATTTATTTTTTTCAGGGGAACTACACTACTAGAATTCTGTGATTTAGCTGCGGACTGGCGAAGGAAATTCCGTGGCCACGACAATTAGCTACAGAAATAGCGAAAGATGGCGACAGGACCAGAAATATTACTTTCGTTGCTAAATCTGTGACAAATTTGTAGCAATTCGTAGCTACGTAGCTACAAACAGATTCCGTAGACATTCTGTAGCTAAATAGCTACACACTAGATAGAGATAAGTTATTGCTATAATTTTTCTATTAGCAACAGATAGATACATACATTAATGTTGCTAAATGGCAACGGCGTGTGTACTCGCCAATCCGTCGCATGGTGGCTATGACATAGCAAAATAACTGATGTAGCTAAGTTCTTTAATATTGCTATGGATTATCTATTTCCTACCATAGCTATAGAAAATGATTAAATTATTTACAAATGGATAGTCTTATACAAGAGTTTGGAACTACTTTGATGAAAATATTAAGAAATGGGTGCGGGTCTGAAAAGTCTACATGTGTGGGAAAAGGTAACGTATGTTCTATACATGCGGAAAAAGTTACGTACGTTCCTCAACTTTAGCTAGATAACTTCGTTTTGGGTTTGATCTATCATCTTACATATATATGGATGAAAACTTATCAAATTTGTTCAATTAAAACTGAGGAATGCTTGTTTCTTTTTTAATCAAACTTTGGTTAGAACAATGTTAATTATTTCAAGTACTTTAGGGAAAAAACGTTTTCAGGTGTAGTGAAACCGGATTACAAAGGACAGTATGTAATTCTAAAGGAGTCTTCAGATGTGCATAATATCACAGGGTATGTAGAATTAGGTCCCAGAAACGCATACCTGAGCCCTGCAGGGAGTGTTTTCAGTTCGAGCTTGGGGACTCTCAGTTCACTCCAGGGGCTGTTGATGGGAGTCTCCTGAGGTGGTGCTCCATCGGGTTTCTGTTTCGACAAGCCCTCTTCACCCTCCAAACTCAAGTACGCTACCAGTCTCTCCATCTTGTTGCTTGCATTCATCATTTTTGCCAAGCCATTAGCCTCCTCATTCAGATAACTGANGACTCTCAGTTCACTCCAGGGGCTGTTGATGGGAGTCTCCTGAGGTGGTGCTCCATCGGGTTTCTGTTTCGACAAGCCCTCTTCACCCTCCAAACTCAAGTACGCTACCAGTCTCTCCATCTTGTTGCTTGCATTCATCATTTTTGCCAAGCCATTAGCCTCCTCATTCAGATAACTGAACTCTCCTTCAGCTTTAGTCAATGCTATCTCCAAAGGGTCGTCAAAAAGTACTTCACTCACCTCTTCCACCAAGTTTGGGCCATCTTCTATCACAAATGTTTGCCCATCGAACATTGGCTTCTTGAGGAGTTTGTTCATTCCGAACCTCATAACCATGTCTCCCAGCTAGAGATCAATGATTCCTCCCCTCACGTCAATAATTGCACCAGCTGTGCATAAAAAAGAACACCCTAATATCAGTGGGTCTTTTGGCTCTTTGTCTGTCTCAAGATTATGATGATGTAATATAAAGGATCCGAGATCCAGAGGACCAATGCTACACTTTGATTCTACGAGACATAAAACAGAGCTAAGACAAGAATAAATTGTTTGTGATTTAGTAATAGGTAACGAGTGTAAATGACGATGTAAATTCAGTAAAAGAAAGCACTATATCGAGGCAATTCGCAGGAGCTCATGGAAAGGAACCGAATGACTAATCAGGACAATGGTTCAAAACAGGTTTCGAACTCAATCATGAAATTATGTAAACCCACTGTCATGGCGTCTACAACTTTATCTAACAACCTAGGTGTCTAAACTGTCGTTTGAACCTAGCAATTGCAGACAAGCCTTAATGAACGGGAATGATATGTTCATGATCCACCTTAGCACCGACTCTCGCAGACAAAGGACAGATCGCTCACCAATGATTGTTCTAGCAACCAATTACACTTTTGACGAACATATCAACTTAAGATCTAAGATCAAGTGATCAAATCAATCTTAGCATTAAGAATATCAATGGTGAAAACAATAGATAAGACGTCCTATTTACATTCAGTTATCTAACTCATGAACTACCTTGAAAAACCTAGATCCAATTAAAAGACTACACAGACATGGTGAAATAAATAACAACAATGGATGAGATGAATTTCATTGAATAAGAAACAGAATACAGTAAGAAATAGGGTTCATAAATCTTCTCCAAAAACTGTCACAAGAAGGTTGAGATTCTTCTCCCTCAAAAACAATGAAAAATGTCGTATCTCACCAACTCTAAAAACTAAAAAAAAGCCTAATCTAAACATTGGCTGAAAATAGGTCTTAATACTTCAGGGGTCGAGCTCGATCGAACGGTGGTGATTGAATGGTGGAGATCGAACGATGGAGATCGAACAGTGTGATCGACCGGGTTGATCGAATGGGCGGTCGATCGGGTTGATCGAATGGGCGGTCGATCAAGCTGATCGAATGGGTGGTCGATCCAGCGGGTCGAACGAACGGTCGGGTCGGATGGGCGATCCACCTGATCGAATGGCCAGTCGGGTCAAATGGGCGACCGAATGGCTGATCGAATGGCTCTTTGAACGGTACAGATAAAACGACTGATCGAACGGTGTTGATCGAGCAGACGGAATGGGCTGGACCGAATGATCTCCTGATGGGCTCGATCGGGCCTCGAATTGACGGCCTTTTTACTCCGTTCTTCTACTTTTATCTCTTTGCTCCTTCTTGAGCGGAAACTATCCCTCGAACGTCTTTAGATCTGAAAAGACTTAAAAATGACTAGAAAGACTCGATAAAACTCGTCAAAACGAACGTTAGAATGCGCTAAAACGCAAGACATCATCAATCTTTCACGATTTCTCTTTCCATCTGCCAAGGCCAAAAGTGGTATTAAGACCTATTTTCCAAACTATCACAGTCATCAGAAATCTTCTCCAAAAACTGTCACAAGAAGGTTCAGATTCTTCTCCCTCAAAAACAATGAAAAACGTTGTATCTCACCAAGTCTAAAAACTCAAAAAGCGTAATCTAAACATGGCTGAAAATAAGTCTTAATACTTCAGGGGTCGAGCTCGATCGAACGGTGGAGATCGAACGGTGGAGATCGAACAGTGTGATCAAACAGGTTGATCGAATGGGCGGTCGATCAAGCTGATCGAATGGGTGGTCGATCCAGCGGGTCGAACGAACGGTCGGGTCGGATGGGCGATCCACCTGATCGATTGGGCAGTCGGGTCGAATGGGCGACCGAATGGCTGACCGAATGGCTGATCGAATGGCTCTTCGAACGGTACAGATAGAACAGCTGATCGAACGGTGTTGATCGAGCAGGTGATCGAATGAGAGACCGAATGGGCTGGACCGAATGATCTCCTGGTGGGCTCGATCGGGCCTCGAATTGACGGCCTTTTTACTCCGTTCTTCTACTTTTATCTCTTTGCTCCTCCTTGAGCGGAAACTCTCCCTCGAACTTCTTTAGACCTGAAAAGACTCAAAAAGGACTAGAAAGACTCGATAAAACTCGTCAAAACAAACGTTGGAATGCGCTAAAACGCAAGACATCAACTTCCCCAAACTTAGTCTTTTGCTTCCCCTCAAGCAAACATAAATACCAAGAGTAAGGAAGAGAATTGAAAACGCAGGAACTCATAAATCATCTGCAACCATACCCCGAAGGAAAATCATTAGACCTCAATAAACAGAGCCTGCTCAGCGCATAATCACTATAGTTTCCTCAAGGTCTCGCAATCCTGATCCCTTCATTAACCTTAATCCTGCAGAAACTCTAGTTACACATTGGTTAACTCTCTACATTCATTAAGATTATGCGTGGACCTCTCATCAAGAACATTACACAGGGTAGACGGTGTTGGGTATCAAAAGGTCTATTCATTGGTGAGGTTAAAGTGTTTAACGGTTACCAGATACGCCGGAGGATGCATGATATCGCGTAAAACAGCAAGAGATAAGGGTTCTGGTGATAGCCACAGTTCCCGACCACTTCAGTTCTCAACTCCTTGTATTTTGAATTTCACCCAAAAATGCTCTAACTCCCAATTCGCCTTCATTTATGGTATGCCTTGGAGATTTTTGCACTGACCTTGTCATTTTATCGAATCACTAGGGGAACTAGTGTCAATGATCTCGAAAGTGTTACCATGAATTCGTGCTTCTCCAAGGATTAATCATCTCTTCGACCCCGATTACATACGCCACCATCTCGTCCCATTCTCAGTGTCAAAGATGAACACTCGTCTTGAAGGCGGTTGGGAAACTGTGTCGAACCCTTCTCTCCGACGTTTTTGCACATATCTGCATATATGACAATGAAGAAAAGAGTGCATGAAGTTTGAAAGGAGGTAAGGTTCAAGGAGGGGTACCAACCAAAAATGGGTCGGCCACTCAGGTTCAACAAAGAGTGGTAAAGAGAATAAGAAGTCCTGAGTGTATGATCCGTTTCCCTGATATAATATTCCTAATGAGAAGAATTAATAGTCAGATTAGTGGTCCAATATCATTAGAGTCAACCAAATGTTTCACCAAAATCTCTGCAAACGAAAAATTCCTGGGGGAAGTCCGACCAAAAGGGTATTCCAGCTTTTTGCACTTAACAAACCCTGCAAAATTGGTCACTAGATGGAAAGAATTCAAGAGCATAAATGGTTGTAGATCATCATCAGATTCGTTCATTGTTCCCTACAAGTTTTTGACTCAATAAAACACTGACTCAAATAAAACATCAAAATGACTCAAGATGAAAAAGAAAACAAGAGAAAGAAAATGACGTTAGTAAATACAAAGACCCTCCCCGGACTTACTTCACACCGACCCGGTGTGAAAGTAAACCAAAGAGAGAGTTAAACAGACTCAATGAAAAGAAATAAAAAGAAAAGATAGAAATGATATAGTACAGTGGGAAAGAGAGCTCGAGTAGACCTTCAGCGGCGTCCATAGAGAAGAGCATTGATCTCTTCGTTCGTGCTGTCCTGAGTGTATGTGGGATTGAGGAGGAGCCTGCTCTTGCGGTGGTTTGAGGCGTGTTGTGTTCGGTCGGAGCGCGTTGATGTGGCGTCGAGTGACCTGTTTTTGGCGTCGAACCTGGTTTTAGCTTAAATCCTTCTTTATTCTTGTCTTAGCTCTGTTTTAAGTCTCGTAGAATCAAAGTGTAGCACTGGTCCTCTGGATCTCAGATCCTTTACATTACATCATCATAATCTTGAGACAGACGAAGAGCCAAAGGACCAACTGATATTAGGGCGTTCTTTTATATGCACAGCTGGTGCAATTATTGACATGAGTGGAGGAATCATTGATCTCCATCTGGGAAACATGGTTATGAGGTTCGAAATGAACAAACTCCTCAAGAAGCCAATGTTTGATGGGCAAACTTTTATAATAGAAGATGGCCCAAACTTGGTGGAAGAGGTGAGTGAGGAAGTGCTTCTTGACGACCCTTTGGAGATAGCATTGACTAAAGCTGAAGGAGAGTTCAGTTATCTGAATGAGGACGCTGATGGCTTGGCAAAAATGATGAATGCAAGCAACAAGATGGAGAGACTGGTAGCGTACATGAGTTTGGAGGGTGAACAGGGCTCGTCGAAACAGAAACCCGATGGAGCACCACCTCAGGAGACTCCCATCAACAGCCCCTGGAGTGAACTGAGAGCCCCCAAGCTCGAACTGAAAACACTCCCTACAGGGCTCAGGTATGCGTTTCTGGGACCTAATTCTACATACCCTGTGATAGTGAATTCTGAGCTGAATAATGTCGAGACAACTTTGCGTCTTTGTGAGCTTAGGAAGTATAGAAAGGCAATAGGGTATTCGTTAGATGACATTCCTGGGATCTCTCCTGATCTTTGCATTCATTTAATACAACTAGAAGATGAATCGATGACTTCTGTAGAACATCAGAGGAGGTTAAACCCGAATCTAAAAGATGTTGTCAAGAAAGAGATAATGAAACTTCTAGAGGCTGGTGTAATTTATGCTATATCTGATAGTACTTGGGTTAGTCCAGTTCATGTAGTTCCTAAGAAATTTGGTATTACTGTTGTTAAGAATGATAGGAATGAGCTGATACCTACTAAGACTGTCATTGGGCATCGCATGTGCATAGATTACCGTAAGCTGAATGCTGCAAATCGTAAAGATCATTTTCCTGCTGCGCTGAAGTACTTGCTGACGACGAAGGATGCAAAGCCGAGACTCTTGAGGTGGATTCTTTTGTTTCAAGAGTTTGACCTGGAGATTAAGGATAAGAAAGGGATTGACAACGGTGTAGCAGACCATCTGTCCAGAATGATGATTGACGCTGAAGTTCCTCTTGATGACAGCCTACCTGATGAGCACGTTTATGCAGTCGAGGTGATTGATTGTGGCGAGCACCTGCTCGAAGATGGTGGAGCACCTACTCACGCAGTGAGCTGCGACTTTGTTGGCAGCATTCATGATGTCAACACCCGCAGTTTCCCTTGGTTCGGAGAGATAGCCAATTACCTTGATGCTGAGCATGAACCTACATGATTTGTGGGGAATAAGAAGAAGAAGTTCCTGAGAGACATCTGGCACTATTTTTGCGATGAGCCATACTTATACAAGCATTGCACTGATGGAGTTTTCAGGAGATGTGTAGCTGATGAGGAGATACCTGGTATCTTGTTCCACTGCCATACTTCTTCTTATGCAGGGCACTTCGCCACGTTCAAGACAGTGTCCAAGGCTCTACAAGCTGGTTACTGGTGGCCAACCATGTTCCGAGATTGGCAGAGATTCGTTTCTAAGTGTGATAGATGCCAGAGAGAAGGGAACATCAGTAAGAGAAACGAGATGCCACAAAACTTCATTTTGGAAGTAGAAGTTTTTGATGTGTGGGGAGTGGACTTCATGGGACCGTTCCCAACTTCCTATGGAAACCAATATATTTTGGTGGCTGTTGACTACGTGTCTAAGTGGGTAGAGGTTTTGGCCAGTCCCACTAATGATGCAAAGGTGGTGCTGAAGATGTTCAAGTCGGTGATCTTTCCTCGATTTGGTGTCCCAAGGGTTGTCATAAGTGATGGAGGTTCTCACTTCATCAATAGGACGTTTGATAACCTGTTGAAGAGGCATGGGGTGAAGCATAAGGTGGCAACTCCTTACCATCCTCAGACGAGTGGCCAGATCGAACTATCCAACAGGGAGATTAAGAACATTCTGCGGAAAACATCAGGAACGACTGGGAAGGAATGGGCTGCAAAGTTGGATGATGCACTGTGGGCGTATCGCACTGCCTACAAAACTCCTCTTGGTACAATGCCATTCAAGCTTGTCTATGGCAAGGCTTGTCACCTCCCAGTGGAGTTGGAGTACAAGGCTGCATGGGCAGTGAAGCAGATGAACTACGACATGAAGCCTGCAGCTGAGAGGAGAAAAATGCAGTTGCTGGAGTTGGATGAGATTCGTCACAGTGCATATGAGAGCTCCAGGATCTACAAGGAGAAGATGAAGGCGTATCATGACAAGAAAATTCTTCCTCGGTATTTCCAAGTTGATGACAAAGTGTTACTCTTTAACTCTCGGGTAAAGCTTTTTCCTGGGAAATTGAGATCTCGTTGGTCTGGGCCATTCACAATCAAGGGAATTCGACCGTATGGTGCTTTTGAGCTCTGGGATAAGTCAGGTGGATATTTCATCGTGAACTGCCAGCGCCTAAAGCCGTACCTTGCTGATTCCGACATCACTGACAAAGAATCCATTCCTCTCGGTGATCCATCCCCATCCTAAGAGGAATTCAAGTCAAGCTAGTGACTTAAACCAAGGTAAGTGTACATACCCTTTTCAAATTGATTTGTTTGACTGATTTTTAGTTTTGTTTCCTTGTTTGAAAATATATATATGCTCACCTGACTCGCGGGCCCCACCAGATAAGTCTTTCTCACTCACACGCTCTCACACGCTCACCCACCCACACACTCCACACTTTCCCTTATCACTTTCCCTCTCACCACACACCCTTTATCTCTCACACACACCACAAACACCTCGAACTCATCACTCCAACACACACTCGATCAAACACTTGCACAATCTCATCTGTTCTTAAAGCTCTTTGTCGTTTCCTCTTTGGACATTGTTGTGTCTCTCCTCCTAACCATGAGAAGTGGAAGGTACGATTTCGGGCCTCAACTCTTTATTCTCGCAGTTTTCGTGGATGGTATTTTGGAGATTTTCTTTCTATCACTCGTTCGATTGAGCGTTCGTTCGACCGCTTACCCTATCTATATATCAGTAGACCGAATGCAATGCTTGCGTACATGATTGTTGCTAAAATATCTGGGTTTGTGTTCTTGATGTTCTTGAGCTCAAATTGCAATTAAACGCACATATGATTTTAAATTCGGAAATTTGCTTGCAATTTAGCTCTCATCTGTAGTCTAGATCGATCGCTTGGCGTGGAACTTGAGTTTGACTGATTTGTGTTCTTGGTGCTGTTGAGTGTTCTTGATTTCCTTGAGTGTTCTTGATAAAAACTGTGGCCGACTCCATTTGAGCAGCAACTTGAGGTCGAATTATGTTTAAACTGACCAAACGTTCGACCGTCCTCCTTGTCTCTCGGTCGTGCGTTTTGCTGTGTAGTAGGGACCGAGCGGCTTACGAGTTCGGTCGAGTTGCTACAAAAGTTCTGACTTCTTATCTCTTATATATGATTTTCAGGAACACAGGTGACGGCGACGGTGACGGTTACTCGAGAAGGAGATAAGAGATAACAAGGGGAAAAAGACACGTCGAGTCCGACAGCGAGTTTGAGTTGGACGATGAGATGGAGGATGTTGAATCACCCAGGGATATGAGAGAGGAAGAAGCTGTCGATCGTTTAACAGACGCTGAGGTCAAACGCCTTCACATCCTCCTCGACATGCAGCTTGAAGGGACGAGGTACCCAGATCGCGATACAATGGAGAAGTTGGGCATCACTGATGATGTGGATGCCATGCTTAACAATCTGGGAATAAGGGCATTTATGTTCAGAAGGCATGAATCCTACAAGAAAGCAACGTGCCTCTTCTTAGCTACACTCCAACTCCATCTTTCCTCTTCTGGCCAATACACACAAGATGGGAGTGACGGTTATATCAGCTTTTGGGCGACGGGACAGAGACGCATTCTGTCTTTCCGGGAGATCGACTGAGCACTTTACCTCCCACCAAGCAACCGGCACGGAATTGATGTAGACAAGGACGAGATGAAAGCTTTATGGCAAATTATCGCTTCAGGAGAATACAGCTCAGGCTCCAAATCTGCACATATTAGAAGCCCACCCATCCGCTATCTGCACAAATCGCTGGCGAACGTCCTCAACCCGAGGCACTCGACCGGCAACGTCAACGCAAACGAGATGAGCATGATTGATGTGGCGCTTACCGGGATTCTACCGAGGTTGAGCAATGGAATGATGCTGAAAGGAAGTTCAACGAATGGAGGAATCACGCGCGCAATGATTGAACAGCTTCGCTCCTACCAAAGCTGGGCCCTCGCGAATGAATGCAATAGAGGCCAGTGTGAGTTGCGTATGGGTGGACTTGTCACACCTCTCTTGGTCTCCGTCGGGTTTGCCCCAGATATGACCAAGGTCGTTGCACCGCCTGAAGAGATAGACCTCAACCATTCGAAGAACTGCCACTTCCTGAAGAAATCGCCAGACGGTGGTGACCTTATCTATCAGTTCACCACCGGCAACTCAGGAATGCCAGGATGCTGCTTCCTAACCCTGGTTGTACGTCTCTCAGAGGTGGAGCCAATGTTGGTTTCAACCCGCCGCCATCAGCACTTCAGACCCACTCGACCGCTCGAGGTCGCTCAACGGCTCGTGGTTTCTCTACCCCGCTGACAAACCAAGACCGTGGAGAAGAGTCACCGGAGGAAGCGACCGAGACTATGTATGACTTTGACCACTGCAGCAAGGACTCAAAGCGGTGGACTCAGAACCGCTCACGAGCATATCAACATGCTCCAACGGTGGAACAAGGGCCAAGACAAGCTCTCCAACAAGCTCGCCAACAAATTCAGGAAAAAGACCAAGAAGTTAGCCGATCAAGTGAAGGCGCTGCAGAACACGTGGAGTTGCACCTATTCAGCCGGAGTACGGAGAAGCACAGCACCTGTCACAGCAACCCCACAAGAAGATTCAGACGACGAGTTTGGGCACAACACCGACGGTAGTCCCCAGCCTCCACCAGACCAACCACATCACTCTTCATTCGAACCACGACAGAGGAAGAGGCGCACCAGGGAGTCTCGTGCTAGAGCCGATCAGCCTTTAAGGCGTTGTACCTCTGTTTCCAGACCGACGGCACCAGCAGGTCACTCGACGCCATATCCACGTGCTCCGACCGACCACAACAGCCTTAAACCACCGCAAGAGCAGGCTCCTCCTCAATCCCACCATACACTCAGGACAGCAGGAACGAAGAGATCGATGCTCTTCTCTATGGACGCCGCTGAAGGTCTACTCGAGCTCTCTTTTCCACTGTACTATATCATTTCTATCTTTTCTTTTTATTTCTTTTCATTGAGTCTGTTTAAATCTCTCTTTGGTTTACTTTCACACCGTGTCGGTGTGAAGTAAGTCCGGGGGAGGGTCTTTGTGTTTACTAACGTCATTTTCTTTCTCTTGTTTTCTTTTTCATGTTGAGTCATTTTGATGTTTTATTTGAGTCAGTGTTTTATTGAGTCAAAAACGTGTAGGGAACAATGAACGAATCTGATGATGATCTACAACCATTTATGCTCTTGAATTCTTTCCATCTAGTGACCAATTTTGCAGGGTTTGTTAAGTGCAAAAAGCTGGAATACCCTTTTGGTCGGACTTCCCCCAGGAATTTTTCGTTTTGCAGAGATTTTGGTGAAACATTTGGTTGACTCTAATGATATTGGACCACTAACTGACTATTAATTCTTCTCATTAGGAATGTTATATCAGGGAAACGGATCATACACTCAGGACTTCTTATTCTCTTTACCACTCTTTGTTGATCCTGAGTGGCCGACCCAATTTTGGTTGGTACCCCACCTTGAACCTTACCTCCTTTCAAACTTCATGCACTCTTTTCTTCATTGTCATATATGTAGATATGTGCAAAAACGTCAGAGAGAAGGGTTCGACACAGTTTCCCAACTGCCTTCAAGACGAGTGTTCATCTTTAACACTGAGAACGGGACAAGATGGTGGCATATGTAATCGGGGTCGAAGAGATGGTTAATCCTTGGAGAAGCACGAATTCATGGTAACAATTTCGAGCTCATTGACACTAGTTCCCCTCAAACAAAAATAATAATAATAATAATAAAAACAAAAAAATATCTTGAGGAAAGGAACTAGTGATTCGATAAAATGACAAGCTCGGTGCAAAAATCTCCAAGGCATACCATAGATGAAGGCGAATTGGGAGTTAGAGCAATTTTGGGTGAAATCCAAAATACAAGGAGTTGAGAAGTGAAGTGGTCGGGAACTGTGGCTATCAACAGAACCCTTCCTCTTGCTTTTTTGCGCGATATCATGCATCCTCCGGCATATCTGGTAACCCTTAAACACTTTAACCTCACCAATGAATAGACCTTTCGATACCCAACACCGTCTACCCTGTGTAATGTTCTTGATGAGAGGTCCACGCTTAATCTTAATGAATGTAGAGAGTTAAACAATGTGTAGCTAGAGTTTCTGCAGGATGGAGGTTCATGAAGGGATCAGGATTGCGAGACCTTAAGGAGACTATAATGATTATGCGCTGGGCAGGCTCTGTTTATTGAGGTCTAATGATTTTCCTTTGTGGTATGGTTGCTGATGATTTGTGAGTTCCCGCGTTTTCAAACCTCTTCCCTACTCTTGGTATTTATGTTTGCTTGAGGGCAAGCAAAAGACTAAGTTCGGGGGAGTTGATGTCTTGCATTTTAGCGCATTCTAACGTTCGCTTTGACGAGTTTTATCGAGTCTTTCTAGTCTTTCTAGCCCTTTTTGAGTCTTTTCAGATCTAAAGACGTTCGAGGGAGAGTTTCCGCTCAAGGAGGAGTAAAAAGATAAAAGTAGAAGAACGACGTAAAAAGGCCGTCAATTCGAGGCCCGATCGAGCCCACCAGGAGATCATTCGGTCCAACCCATTCGGTCTCTCACTCGATCACCTGCTCGATCAACACCGTTCGATCAGCCGTTCTATCTGTACCGTTCGAAGAGCCATTCGATCAGCCATTTGGTCAGCCATTCGGTCGCCTATTCGACCCGACTGCCCAATCGATCAGGTGGATCGCCCATTCGACCCGACCGTTCGTTCGACCCGCTGGATCGACCACCCATTCGATCAGCTTGATCGACCGCCCATTCGATCAACCCGTTTAATCACACTGTTCGATCTCCACCATTCGATCTCCACCGTTCGATCACCACCGTTCGATCGAGCTCGACCCCTGAAGTATTAAGACCTATTTTCAGCCATTGTTTAGATTACGCTTTTTTTTGAGTTTTTAGACTTGGTCAGATACGACGTTTTTCATTGTTTTTGAGGGAGAAAAATCTGAACCTTCTTGTGAAAGTTTTTGGAGAAGATTTATGAACCCTTACTGTATTCTGTTTCTTATTCAATGAAATTCATCATCTCATCCATTGTTGTTATTTATTTCATCATGTCTGAGTAGTCTTTTAACTGGATCTAGGTTTTTCAAGAGAGTTCATGAGTTAGATAACTGAATGTAAATAGGACGTCTTATCTATTGTTTTCGCCATTGATAGTCTTAATGCTAAGATTGATTTGATCAATTGATCTTAGATCTTAAGTTGATCTGTTCGTCAAAAATGTAATAGGTTGTTAGAACAATCATTGGTGAGCGATCCGTCCTTAGCCTGCGAGAGTTGATGCTAAGGTGGATCGTGAACATATCATTCCCGTTCATTAAGGCTTGTCTGCAGTTGCTAGGTTCAAACAACAGTTTAGACACCTAGGTTGTTAGATAAAGTTGTAGACGCCACGACAGTGGGTTTACATAATTTCATGATTGAGTTCGAAACCTGTTTTGAACCATTGTCCTGATTAGTCATTCGGTTCCTTTCCATGAGCTCCTGCGAATTGCCATGATCTAGTGCTTGCTTTTAATGAATTTACATCGTCATTTACACTCGTTCCCTGTTACTAAATCACAAACAATTTATTCTTGTCTTATCTCTGTTTTAAGTCTCGTAGAATCAAAGTGTAGCACTAGTCCTCTGGATCTCGGATCCTTTATATTATATCATCAAAATCACTTTACATTTGCAGTAGAATAAAGGAATCTATTTTTAGTAAATCAAACTTGACCGGGTAAGCAGGTAGCCAACAAAAGAGAAAATTCTATTCTCAAACTCGCCACTTCAAATCTGAGAATTTATTTATTGCAAATGAAAGAAAAATAAAGGTTAACGCGAGATCTTGGGAAAGAAGCGGAGTGTTATTGTTTTGGGTAACCGGTGTGGCGATGGTTTGGGGGTGTGAGAGGGTAAACAATGGATTTGTCAAATTCTCGATTTTGGGAGAAAGAGATGAAATAGGTCGGAAGAGATGATATTTTCCTTTTCTGCTTTTTGTTTTTGGTATTTTTAGTAATTAAATATATAAATAATAACTAAAAAAAAAAAACACCGACACATCATCATTTTTAAACAGTGCCGGTCATTTTTTTGGCGGCGCGACCAAATCCGCCATTTTCCTGGTTAAAAGTGCTACGGCTATATCTCTGAGGTTTAAAGTGTTATCATTTGATACCTTCATGGTTTAAAATGTAATGTTCCCTACAATATAGTACCAATAACTAGTACTAAACTACGATATGTCATGATATTATTCTTTTATGGTATTTATTATTCTAAGGGGTGTTTTCACTTTTAGACCAAAACATTTGGTCAAATGCAAAACTAACCTCTGTCAGTTTTTTTTTTTTTCGTCCAATTATTTACGAGAATGCCATTACTTTTTTGAGTGGTAGACCACTACTGCGATCTACCAGATCTGCATAAAGACCAAACGCCCTCATCTTCTACACTTAATTTCAAAAATATCATATCATCAATATTTCCAACCACCATTTTCAACCAATTTGGAGCTCTTAATGCTCCTAAAACTCACTTTTGAGCTAACATTATTCATTCCTTCATCTCACAAACTCTTATTCTTCCATTTTCTCCCCATTTTCA
>OVBJ01001973.1:0-21923 GCA_900406535.1 Noccaea bulbosa
TTTATTAGTTGGGGTATTAATTGGTACACGTTTTTAGTACAGGTACCAAATAGAACCTATGATTTTAGTTGGGGTACGGATTGGCCGCTTTCCCGGCTTCTCCCTAAAACCTGTCATTTTCTAAAATATTTTTTTACTATAATTTGCATTAACTACTATGATAATTAAATACGTTTTCCCTTACACTAGTCAATTAAATCATAAGACATAGATTAAGGAAAGTGATCAATTAGTTTTCAAATTATGGTAACAACTAAATTCTATTTTCTGACTTGAATACTTAGTACAATATCAAATCATAATCTCAAAAACTTAAATACATAATATACAGAACAGAATCATCTATGTAAATACTTTCCCATTTTTATTCATCAAATGATTACTTTAACCTTCTTTCCGTTTCAATTATACATCATTATCCAAAAGATAAAAGAAATCAATAGTTTTATAGACCAAGGGGCATGTAGTTGTATCTGGTAACTGGTAACTGGTAACTGGTAACTGGTAACTGGTAAGTAACAAAAACCGGAATATTCCAGACAGTAAAAAAGAAGCGAAACCAATAAGAAAACTCCGGTCCCTGAGGCGCGTGATTCTCACGCTCGAATGATCGATCGTCCCACTGAATTTTCTAACAGATTCTCGTCCGAAATGTTTTTTGTTTTCTAATGGCAGAAAAAGAAAAAAGAAATTGGGGACACTCTCAATTCTCAAAACCAGTTTAAGAAAATTGAAAAAGAAAATTCCATAAATGAGTTAATTGGCCAGTCATGAAGATCATCACACATAGTTTTCAGTAACCATATATAGCTTAGATTCTCTTTTGTTCTCTTCCTTTCTCGCCAGAGCAAATTTTGTTTTTTTGGGGTTTACTCTTTTCATAAAACGTTGGTCTCTTTCTCTCTGCCCAATATTAAACTCCTAATCAATCACCCAAATATTCATTGGATCTTATATAGTCTACTAGTAATCCTATTTGTTTCTAACGCAGTTCTTTTACTTCAAAATTCATAATCTTTTATTCTCTGTGTTTTGTCAACAAAAAAAAAAAACTTTCACAGGATGACTGTGGAACAAGATATTGAAGCACTAGACCAGTTTCCGGTGGGGATGAGAGTTCTTGCCGTTGACGATGACCAAACTTGTCTCCGAATTCTCCAAACCTTGCTTCATCGCTGCCAATACCACGGTCCCTTCTCTCTCTTTTACTTTTTTTGTTTTTTGATAAAATTTCTGGAAAAAAAAAGTCTTTTTTAAAAAAGATTTTGATATAGGTTTGGAATTGGTTATCCATTTAAGCTCCACAATTTAGCCTCAAAGTTCGTTTCTTGTCAACACCATAAAACGATTATTCACTAGATTTATATGTTTTTAAAGATGGGTTCGAGGAAGCATTTAAGATTTAGTTAGATTCACCATGTTATGTTCTGAAAAATCTCTGCATATTACTAGTATAAAGTATAAAAATCAATTCTACAGATTTTATTGCTTCACAAGTGTCACAAAGCTCATTGGTTCTTACTGACTTTTGGTTTTAGAGTTAGTTGAATTTGAGACATGTTAAAAATAACTGAGACTTTGGGGAATTATTACAGATTTGATTACTCACTTTTCACTTTTTTTTTTTTTTTTTTAGNGAATTAGTGTCCAGCTCTGTAAAAACTGAGTTTTGGGGTAATTATGTATGTGCAGTTACCATAACGAACCAGGCACAAACTGCACTGAAGCTGTTGAGGGAGAACAAGAACAAATTTGATCTTGTTATTAGCGATGTTGACATGCCAGACATGGATGGTTTCAAGCTGCTTGAGCTCGTTGGTCTTGAAATGGACTTACCTGTCATAAGTAAGAACCATCCTGTTTGATTCTCATGTTTCCTAGAGAAAGTTTTGATTTTCAGATCTGATGGATCGATTCTTGCAGTGTTATCTGCACATGGCGATCCAAAATATGTGATGAAAGGAGTCAAGCACGGTGCCTGCGATTATCTGCTTAAACCGGTCCGAATCGAGGAGCTCAAGAACATATGGCAACACGTGGTGAGAAAAGGCAAGCTCAAGAAGAAGACGAGCAGTGTGAGTAATGGTGGTGAATCTGATGGAAACTTTGATCAGAACGGCGTGAAGGCAAACAGAAAACGTAAAGATCAGTTTGAAGAGGAGGAAGAGGAAGAAAGAGGGAATGAAAACGATGATCCAACGGCTCAAAAGAAGCCTCGTGTTCTTTGGACGCGTGAGCTGCACAACAAATTCCTAGCAGCTGTTGATCATTTGGGCGTTAAGGGTAATGTTTCTTGATCTCTCTCTCTCTCACTACCTCAAGTTCTTCTAATTACTTTTCTCTGCGTACCATCATTTTTCTGATTTTAACTTAAAATGATGCAGAAGCTGTACCAAAAAAGATTCTTGATCTGATGAATGTTGACAAGCTCACAAGAGAGAACGTCGCTAGCCACCTTCAGGTGAGACCGGCACTATGGCTAAATCCTCTGTTTTCTTATAAGATTCGCATTAACACAATTGCAATGTCTTTTGGTTTTGCAGAAATTCCGAGTCGCCTTGAAGAAGATAACTGATGAAGCCAATCAACAAGCTAACATGGCGGCCATTGATTCACATCTCATGCAAATGAGTTCTCTCAAAGGACTTGGCAGCTTCCGCCACCAAATTGGCTCCGGTCAGTACCACAGTGGTGCCACAACGATGAGACATTATCCTTCGAACATGACTCTTGGTCGCCTAAATTCCCTTGCAGGAATGTTCCCAAATGTCTCATCGTCGCTTCCTCGTAACCACAGTGGTGGAGGATACATACTTCAGGGATTGCCAGTTCCACCATTAGAACAGCTCCATTATAACAACAAGTCTTTTCCGAGCTTAACTTCACAACAAAGCTCTCTAATGGCTTCTCCTAATAATCTCTTACTTCTAAATGGTCAACCGCAGACATCATCTCTTTCTCTAAACCCGGGATATTCTCCTCACTTTGAGATCAACAACCGTCTAGATCAATGGTCAAACGCTGCACTGTTAACCAACATTCCACACAGTGATGTTCATTCAAAACCGGACGCCTTGGAATGGAACCTGCTCTGCGATTCAGCCGGTCCACTAACAAACTCAAACGGCTGCAGAAACACGGATTTCGGATCCTCAATTGCTGCACAAACAAACTGTTTTGAGACACAGATGAGAGAGCAGCCTGTAAAGGAAGGTTTATTCATGGGACAACAGAAGCAACAGAGCGGTTTCATGGCTTCAGATGCTGGTTCCTTGAATGATATAGTCAACTCCGTAATGACACAGGTATAGTAATGCATTTAGTTTCCCCCATTTTTTTCACTTTGAGATTTGAAGATTGTTTCTCTGAATGAGTAGATGTAACAGGAACAGAGACAAGCTGAGTTCTCGGAAGGAGATTTGGGGTTTGGATGGTTTAGCCCACTCAGAACATGTATATGAGAATCTGTTTTTTTGTTTTTTTCCCCTTTTCTTTGTCAACATGAGATAAGTGTGTTTTTTTTTTTCAGACACAACTAGTTATTATTATCTTTGGTTCTGTCACGCTCTCTTTAATTCCCTCTTCTTTGTAAGGAATCTGTAAGCTCTTGTTTACAACTTACAATTTACAATTTCCTCACTGGTTTTAGCAACTTAGGAAGATCCAAAAGAGAAAATAATCTATCCATAAAATTCAAAATTCCCTCTTTGCTACTAATTAATATAAAGATGTTCTGAAGAGGAGGGAGGACAAAGTCGTTGTGCTGCTCATAAAAATCTGTGTTGGCAAAACTATGGAGAAAAAAAAGAGTCAAAAAGTACTTGGGCGGTTGAAAAGTGGTCTTATCCATGAAGTAGCACCAAACGCATGCGTTGAAACTTGAAAGTCCCAAAAACAGTAAATTTGTGTTTCAGGTTTTACATCAGAAATGTAGAAGCTGCAGTTACTTCTCCAACAAGGCAACAATGCAAACAATCACAAATTGTGCAAGATGATTAGATAGCGCGAGAGACTGTAGAAAAACTTATAATCTAATTGAATCTGTCACTATACAAATTACAAACCAACATAATACTAGTACATGAAAATTGATCTGTCGGAGTATGTATAAGAGTATAATGCTAAGTTAGTTGTAAAATTTCTTTTAAAAAAAAAAAAAAAAATTAATTTTTAAATTACAAAATATCTAAATCAATCACAAACTGCCACATACTAAATAAGGTGCTTAAAAATTAATCATAAAATCTTAAATAAGCAATATAAAAAAGTTTTGTTTTTTGTTTTTCTCTCTTACATTTTAATATTTTTTATTTTTTTGTTTAAAAATTTGAGCTAAGCACCCTACATTACACATGCTTTCACTATCTACACAAGAACCTAATATTTCGTTTAAGTATCTGGAATAATTTAGTCAGATTGAATCTTGAATCTAAATTAGTTATTAAATAATCAATGTTGTAATATCATCGTAATTACATGAGCGGCCCCCAATATAAAACCATGGGGAATCGTAAATCGGACCCTTATACAGTGTAATATATGCCCATTGCCCAGTAACCTGCAACCAACCTATTGAAAAAGTCTACGTTCAAAATATCGGCGATAAGTGACAAAAACCAGCCGGTTTATCGTAAATTGGGAGGAAACCGTAGAAATTTTGTAAAATCAGTGTCAAAAACTGGTCAACCCTGGTTTGACCGGTATAACCGCAAAATTCTGATAAATTGCCGAAAAACTATAAAAACCGTTTGGGCCAGAATTTTTTATTGTGCAATTCAAGCCCATTTGTTTTCGAAATTTAGTCCACATTCTCATCATGACATCATCTTATCTTTTCATCTTCTCGGCTCTCGCTAAACGAAGAAATAGAAGAATTGAGAATTTTTTTCCATTCCAGTTACAAACCCTAATCACGATTTCTTTGATTCCTTCTCAACACACATCTCAAATCCATCAATTTTAAAACTCAAATCACTGCTAACAGAGTTCTTCTACCGAAAACAAAGGATTAGCTGAGTGAATTCGAGGTAACCATCTATCTAACTTGCGATTTGGGTTATGGATGTTTTGTTGTTTTACAAGTTCGTGGTTTTTAGTCTTGAGTTTGTCCTCTTCTTGTTATCCTGGAAGTGTTCTGAAACCGTAGATGAAACCAAAGATAGGGTTACTTTGGGAATATTGTTTCAAGAACGGAATGCATCTCTTTCTCTTATTAGGATATGAACAATTGCTTGAACATATATTAGGACACGAACAATTGTTCCAAGAACCAAACGTTTATCTTTTTCTCTGGTTTTGTTTTGTCTTTGTTTCACTTATAGAATTCAATATTTAACATCCCCTTTTGATTTTTTCAGGTTTGCTTTATCTATTTCTAAGTCTACTACACCTTATTCAAATTAACTTCTTGATCATAGAAGAACATAAGGATGAAGACTTATCTATTACCATTTTTTATATTTTTTTTTTGCATGTTTTAATATGATAATCAAGTTAATATGATGATCAAGACAATACCTCTTTTATAATATTTATGAGTAGAACTATTATCTTTTGTATTAAAAATGTTTGTGAACTGGGAAAACTCATATGTATGTTAAGAATTTGTATTATCTTTTGTATTAATAATATTTTATATAAATATAATTTTTTAAATATATTAAAATAAATCTAAAATTTTGCCCTGGTTAATCCGGTTTTATGGAATATCGTTTATCACTATTTGACCGAACTATTAGCGGCAGGAAAAAGTCTACAAAGATGCACATAATTTTAAATATTTATTTATCCAGAAATGCCGGAAATAAAGTGATAACGACAAATACAAAGCAGAGAGATATGTCATTAATTATACATCATCATAATCCAATTACAATAAATTGTCTTTAGCACACACGCATGCATATAGAGGAGCCATCATAATATTCATAGAAACTAACACAAGATACGTATTTAACAAAAGATAGTACTAATTAGTTATCATCAGGCAATTAGAAACCAAGGAAATTATTAGAAAAGTCATTAACATCTCGTGGGTCCAAACCAATCCTCACAAGAACTCCTTTAGCATCTTTAGGGTTCTTCATGAAATAAGCAACTTGTGGCACCGGAGGACACAATGGTGCCACGTAATCCGCCGGCTCACCGCGGTAGCCAAAGCCCACATTGTGAAATGGCAGTTTTGTCCAGTCGGAGATTAGGGTTAGCTCTTTGATATGAGGGAGATTCCCATCATTTCTTTGATCACCACCTCCAAGTGCTTCCATGTAAGCGTTGATGTAGTCTTGATCAATTGACTTTTTGGCTTCTCTAATCTTGTGGACTATTGACTCGAGTGTAAGTTCTTCGAGTAATTCTCCGGCGGTGGATGCCACCGAGGCAAGCACGTATGCGTTGCCGGAAAATCCTTCCGGCAGCGGCGGCTCGGTTCTCTTCCTTATGTCCACGGCGAATTGTAAACAAACCACGGCGTCTCTCCTCAACCCTAAAGCCATTGTTCTTGCCTGCAAAATACACATACACGGTTAATATGAGTGTTGTTGACTTATGTGAATTTTGGTCTCATTTAATTTATAAGCGTAAGAAAAAAACAACAACTTATTAATTAATTATCCATCTATGTAAAAAGGATTTAGTGGAAAAAAATAGTACATAAAATAAGTTTCTTGATTTTACCTTCCACAAATGAGCAGAAAGAAACTCAAAGGAGGAACATGAGAACCCTTCTGGTGATTTCTTCTTCATGCTTTCTATCGCTTCACCATTAAGCTCGAAGGTTTTGATCACAAAACTAGAGTCTGGTAACTCAAAATTATGATTTTGCCCCTGATGGGTCATCATCGCCTGTTTGATTAGCTGGTAAAGATGATAAATGGCTGCAGCCTTGGTTACTCGGATAGCGTCCTGGCTGTGGTTCATGTCCCGGTTAAGCAGTAGGCTTCCACGAGCATGAACCGGTTTGATGACCAAATGTTCCTTTTTTTTAGTAATCTTACCATTGGATTTGTTGTCAATGTGAGAGTTGAAAGCCCACGCATGAAGGAATTCGTATGCTGAGATTCCATCAAATAGTGAGTGGCTTGTACCGATTCCGATTGAGTAACCTCCACATGCAAATCTTGTCACCTAAATTTATTTTACGTCGATATATCAGACATCTAGTGAAGTGAAAAAAAAACCTGATTTATACACATAAAATACTAGCACTTATATGTTGGGAAAAAAAAAACTAATATTTTTAATTAATTATAGGTAAATTAGTCACAATTATTGCGAGAAAAATGTATACAATTTACGATAGACTTACCTGAGCAACAACGAGAGGCATCACGGAGAAATCACCATCAAAGGAAGGCTTGTAAACCAAAGTCTCATAAAACTCATTGTACTGAGTCAAGTCACCAAGCTCCGACAGCTTGACACCCGTCGCCATTGCCTCCACCATGACCGCGCCGCCATTATTACACCGGAGGTTGAGCTTGCAGCCACCTCCGTCCAAACCCAACCTTCCGGCGGCGGGATACCAGACAGACAAAGTCTCCTCCAGCCCGAGTTTCAGGTCAGAGAAGACCGAGTCAAAGTCACGAGTTGAGGTTTTCTTGTAGAAGAAAACCAAGTACATGAGTAAAGGACATTGACGGTCCAAGTTGGAGAGAGTGATTAGTTTCTTCTGGTCTTGGTTTTGAAATCTTGGATATACATTAAGCTTTTGGATAATATCGATATGTGTTGCCATTAACATAACTGTATCTGTGTAGTGATGAATACAATGTATGTGTGGGAGTGCATGTAATAAGATGTGTATTGTGTAACATATGCGTACATATATATATATATCTCTATATATGAGAAGATAAATTAGAGGGGCTTGATCATATGCCAAGGAGCCATTCTATGTGTCTCTTCAGATAGTTTTGAGGGTAATTTTTTATTAATAATCTAATTTCCGTCTAAGTGCTCTACGCATACGGATGATTAGTTTCAACACTAATTATCTTTATCTTACTATTGGCTGTGTTTATGATCATTTGGTTATTGAAATTCGAATACCAATGATTATAAAGGCAATTCCGTTGTATATATTTTATGCTGCTGGTATATTAAAAGAAAATAAAAACAAAAGCCTATATGTGCTCTTTGGCATAGGCTTTAACATTACGTTCACATTTTTTTTGTTCAAGACACTAGGTTTACACATTTTCTATATATCTATTTATTTGGAATATTCGGAAGTACGTATGTCTACTTCGAATTTGGCTTGGAGTCGATGAGTAAGGGAATCTGATTGAGCGAGGAAACTACGTGTTATCAATCAAATTATTCTTTGTAACTGATTAGCATTTACTTTAAATAATTTTTTACTTCGAATTAACAATCGAATATTGCTGTAGCAAGTTGCTAAATTGACGACCAGTATTAATGCAATAAGTTTATGAAGGCAACATATATATTCAGATTTAATTTTGTATTAGTTTTGAAAGTCTAGTATTACAATTGTTATTTTGTTTTTATTGGTAGTTTTGTGTAAATACTAAATATAGTAAAAGAGCTAGTAAGCTAGGTATGATCTGTCTTGCACAACAAAGTTAGGTGAAATGACAAACTGTACACAATCATACAATCCCTACGACCTCCATCACGGGGATGCTATACTTCCCTAAGACCTTATTTTGAACTTAGTACTAAAAGGTCAAACATACACTATTGTTGCAGATAGAAAAGCAACTAAATTGTCTTCAATCCTCATTATAGACTAGTTGTTTTATTTGTAGTTTCTGTGTTTACGATTGCGATTACGTGGAAAACAACATCTACAATAAAATCACATATCTGAAACAGAAATTTGATTGGTTTTTGAAAAATATTACTGCAAGATGCAAATGCAAACGTCAAACTCAAACGGAAGAAGAACATTCTTTTCATTTATCTTTGGCGTTTACGTTACAATTAACAAATATGAATTTATTTAGCATACTTAAAGTTACGGATATTCAGTTAGGAAAATATACACTACACACCAAGTGTAATCGTAAGTACATATGCATACCTGGCCGGACAAACAATCGAGAACTATAGAGCTGCCGTAAATTTTTATAAAATTGTGATTTTGTCTCCATTTCTCTAAGAAATTTTTGACGATAAAAAGTTGTTCGTACACAATTCCACTCCCTTACATTGCGGGTAAAACGTAGGTCGACCCATAATTAGTTAGTACCACCATTTTCAACACAAATTTGAACTCTTAACCAACCGGCCAGACACTAAGCAACTTAAGGAGAAAAGGAATCTAATCAATAATTGCCTCTAATTATTGTCTTTGATTATTCGGCCGCATAAAGACTAAATAAAAGTCCCGATTCGTAAGGAGGAAGCTTGAATTATAGGAGCATCACAGCCTGGCATGTCCCTTTGAAACACGCATGGAGAGTATATACTAATACATATCCAACTATATATACGTAACGTACGGACTAAAATGCGGACAATATTAACACGTGTATGCATGGATATATGATTGCAGCTGTATTATGTGAAACTCTCACTGAAAACTTATAATTCACCAAACCTCTATGTGCTTCAATACAAATATTAAATCTTTATTATTTATCTAGAATATTTTTCAAATCTTATTTTGATTTCTTTTTTTTTTGAGAACGAATCTTACGTTTTTTTTTTTTGGGGGTGCAAATGTGATACGAAAATGTGTGTATCGAATATGACGAATATGAGTGTATATTATATGTATAATTTTGTATTATATATATAATTAATTACATTTTTTAACGAATATGAGTGTATTAGTCTACAACACCGTAACGTTTCGACCGTTTTTGTATGTTGGTCTTCACATTTTTTTTTTTTTTTTTGTGTGTTTAATTTGGTCTTCACATTACCACTGTGTGGGTATATCTTGGTACGACGATCGGTTTGTGCTTTGACTTTTTAATTTCTTTTGCAAAAAAAGCATAATAATTCTCACGAATCAATTACACCTATGGGAAAAAAACTAATATTCATAAGTGTATAGTAGATATATAAGATGGGTGTATTAAGTATAAAAGAAAAGTGTAAAGTGGGAAAAGGATCGTGGAGAAGTTGGTATATGTTTGGGAGTTGGAGTAAGCGTGGAAATAAAGCCTTTCTCTTTTGTCTCCTCTTTCCCACCATTTTCCCCTGTTTTCTGCTACTCCTCTCTTTTCTTCTTTTCTCTTTTTGTAATTCCTATTTCATTTTTTTTTTCTGTGATTTTCATCAATATATTATACATGTATGTAATGTATTATGTATATTGCGTTATATTAACGCGGTCTTTCTTCTCAATCAAACCCACAAGTCCAACCTAATTGATATGGTCAGGAAATGTTCTGCTCTCAGATCTCTATAAGAGATTAAATTAATAGGTCAAATATATAAATGAGTGTCTTGAGTTTTGAGAGAACTCAAAAGGCAGTTCTTTAATTCTTTTTAACTAATTTGGTTCACTTAAAAGAATATCTTCAAAGATGAAGACTTTTTAAAGCAAAAGACATGTAAGGAAGAATTAAGGAGCAGATTAGTGAATTAAATTTTGCCCTGAGCTAAGTGAATTAAATTTTGCCCTGAGCTAAGTGCTGTTTCTGCTAAATTGAGAATAGCAAAAAATCAGTCTATTGTTGAAGGTTTCTTATAGTAAAAGTGTTTTGAAAACCGGACCGACCCGTTGGTCGTCCGGGTTTAACCATGAACCGGACATGTGGTCGGGTTGAGTTTCCAGTCTGGTTTATAAGCAATTAATATGATCAACTAATTAATTATATGTTAGATTAGAAGTTATTTCACAAAATTAGGTTTAGTTTAATTTCTTTTAATACTATTATATTTATATTTATACTTTTATATCAACTCTTAACTATTTATAATATGTATTTTAAAAAATTTATATTTAAAAATAAAAAAACATAAATTATTATGAACTGGGTTCAACCCAGTGGTTTATCCTTTCGGTCTGGTTTTAATAATATTGAGTAAAACTAATTTAAACTGTTAAAACAATAATGATGGAAGTAACAATAATTCCTTATCCATGTTCCTTTTGAAAATCTTGATAATTATAGAAAGTAACAACACTTCATAATCTCTCAAATCAATCATCCAACACAATTATATAAGGTTCCGCGTCTTCCATATGCACATCTTCTGCAACTTTCTCTTCCGACTTCTCGCCTACCTGAAAATGTGCAGAGAGAGATAGATAAGTTAATATTGGTTCTTGACATAACTATATCCGCCAAAAGAAAAAGACGTTTTACCTGGTTGTAAGGTTGAGCAACTTGAATCCTCTCTTGCTTGTTGTAAGGTTGAGCAACTTCAATCCTCTCTTGCTTGTTGTCAACAGCAGCTGCAGAAATTTCTTCTGAAGATGCAAGATTAAGACTTACTAGTAGAACAAAACTCTGAATAAATCTTATACCTAATGATTGTATAAAATTATCACAAAACCTACTGATAAGGTCAGTCTTAGGAAGTTGTTCTTTGGCAGCCTCTACAACGCTCGGTCCCACAGCATTAATCACTTGTGTTTCAGTTTCCCCTTGTTCAGCACGCATCGCAGAACCATTTTGTCCCTGCAACAAAAGATCGATAGAGATGATGCACAGCTACTGCAACGACATGTGAAGACAAAAAAAAAAAGGAAACAAAATCAGAGAGTAAGCGCAAGACTAGCGCAAGACAATACTTACATAGTAGTAGTCTTCAGCGCACTCGTAGGTCATGGCACTCTCCAGAAGCCGAAACCTTTTTCTCAAGAAAACGCTGAGACTTCTCTGCATGTCTCTGTGCTGAGTAGCCAAAATGTCAGTGATGTTCATTTCTTTGCATATGTGCTCTAGGATCCCAAACTCTTTGTCATCAACAATGGGTTGCCATTTTCCAAACCCATGCCTATCAAGTTTCAAGAGAAGGGAAACAACGTATGAGGCAAGCAAAGAGAAAAATGTTTTTAAGGTTAAGGGTCCTTTTCCAAGGGTTTCTTACTTGTAAACAGCACGTAACAGTAGCTTGTCATGTTCCTCCTTCCAATATATTCCACTTGTTAATCCAGGGAATCTTTCATGGATGCGGTCAGGGAAAATAGGTTTTGTCGGTTCCTCTTCCGCACGTTTCACCTGTCAACCAAACAATGACATTTGAGCTCAAACAAACAGAACCAAAAGTGAAACAATTCTACTAGCTAGTTCTCTAACTAGTTCTGTATTAAGTCATGGTAAAGACTAAATCTTCCTAAGCGCTGAGCTATCAAACTATTGTCTAGCTCCAAATTACATCATTGTTAACGTCCACATTGACAGCAAACCACAAGACACAGAGACCTAAAACTCTATGGTGCAACACTGTGTGTCGGTTCCAGAAGAAGACAGCTCAGATATTAAAAAAAAAAAACAAAAATTCACATCAAAGGATTTGAGTCTGTAGGCTTACCTTCCCTTCTACTTCCATCAGAAGAGCAATTCTGACAAGTACATCGTCCCTTTTAACTCCTTCTTTGCGAAGTCCAGCTACAGAGATCATTCCGGTAATAACTTTAATAGGATAACAGAAAAAAAAAAACAGTGGCAACAAACAGAATTAATATTACCAAATAATAAGTTTTCACCTGAAAAAACTGGAGAAATGTTATCTTCAGTAGTATCTTCGGAAATGTGCTTCAAGAAAAGTATTCCATATCTGAGAAATAACAAATTCAGTAAGTAGTTAACGAAAAAATATTGGTCCTTGCAAAGAATAAACGATAAATGTTTTGCAAAAGAAGCTGTAGAAAGTAGCATAAATTGTTTTTAATTAAGTCAGTACTCTTTTATTTCTTCATATGTGTTCGTCTTTAACTGTTTAACGTACTTCTTCCAATCATAGTTGCCAACTCCGTACCTGCAAATTGTTTATCAGATGCCAAAAATGTGAAAAAAAATGTTAATGTTTGGAGAAACACACAGTTTAGACGGTATTATTTTTGACTAGAAGACTATATAAAATGTGAAAGAAGATATATATATATATATACCTCAAGAATGTCAGTAGAAAAGTTTTCCTTTGACCCTTGTTAAGACCCCGCACAATGAGAGATTCCCCTTTACCTTCTTCTGTCAAAGGTATTGGCTCCGAGTTATCTAGTTACAGCAAAAAAAAAAAAAAAAACATATTTATATTTGGAAGTTTTGAAACCAGTTAATGATGTCAATGTCATGTTCAATGATTTATTTGGAAACATAATAACGAAAAGCTTTTAGTACCGCAAGCCCTTCTTGCGTAAGGCTTTCTGCGCATCTGACTTCCCTGTCCAGCTGTATCATCATCGTCGTCATCATCATCATCAGAGCTCACTTCTAAATCAGAAAGATCATCTTCTTCTTTAAGCATCTAGTATAATAAGAAAAAAAAAAAGAGGAGTAAGAACACCTTTGTAGAAGTATAAATGATTACTTCCCATGCAAATAATCAATTCAAAAAAAAAAATATATAGAGAGAGAGAAGCAGAGACATGTGTATACCTGCTTACAGTTTCTTTTCCTCTTTCCAAGAGCATTAGGCTCCTTAGCTTGCTCTTCATGTTTGTCTTTTAAAAGCTCTTCCCAGTATGTTAGTCTTTCAGCATCGACTTCTGCAGAGTTGTTTGCTATTTCTTGTGCCTCCTCTGCAGCCTCATTATTTTCCTCTATACACTCAAAATTTGCTACCTAAAATACATGAAATTAAGAACACCCAAAAGCTTACAGGGGGGAATCATGTTTGCAGAAATAATGCCACTGAATATATATAAGAACTTCACTGAAGTAGAAAAAAAAACGTGTATACGCAAAATCATGTAATCATTACTCTCTCGACACTAGTGAAAAGAGAATGAGAGAAACAAAGAGAGGCAAGGAAAACCTTGAAAGCCTTGAAAAAGTCATTTTCCTCTTCATCATCTACTGTGACCTCCTCAGCATCTACATGATCACGGTCAAGCAACCTGCAGAAGAAGAGATGGGAATAAATCATGAATATTCCATTCAATTAACGATGGCGGCTTTGAATTATTAAAATAGAATCACTAGGAAAGTGAAAAACAAGAAGAATAATATATTACTTTTCAATAGCAGCATCATCATAATTTATTTTTCCGGACTTCCCTGCTTCCCCGTTCTCATCAGAGAAAAGCTCCTTGGAACCAAACCTGATGATATCATCTAACTCATCCTAAATTGCAGTCACATAAAGAAATGAGTCAATAAACCTTGAAGCAATACGAATCATTAAGCATATAAATAAAGAAATGCTTATAGTATTTTTAATAAAAGTAATTTATGAGGCAAGAGAACGTAACTTTGAAAAATAAAACCATATATACCTGAGTAAGGTTTTGCGCCTTTAAATTCCCCACAACAAGATGCTCTAAGAGCATTTTCTTCTTCGTCATCTCCATCATTCCTTCTTCTACGGTAGCTCGGTTTATGAACCTGTAAACCATTACCTAAAGACGAAAAAATATAGGTTAAATCAATGAAAACAAAACAAAAAAATGCAAATGAAATTGCAAGTCGAACCCTATTGACGCCATGAAAATATTACCTTATTTTTCTGGCCGAGACGATGAGCCCTAGCCATAGCCTGGAGATCCGCATGAGGATTCCAATCACTACAGAAGCATTAAAAGGAAATTTCAATAAATATACCCCAATTTATATCTGCTGCTGACTCCCTGTTCTAAAACAAATTTTCAACAGGCTTCATTTCATCAACCAGGACTTCTGATTAAAGCATTCAACTTCCTAATATTCACTAGTATTTTCAGAAACTCAGGCTAAAGAGGTTTATGTTTAAGAAAAAACAAATTGAAAAACAAAAAGAGACTCAATCTTAGACGTTAGAACTCAAACCTGTCATATATGATAACTGTATCCGCGGTAGCCAGATTAATTCCTAAGCCCCCAGCTCTTGTAGAGAGCAAAAAACAGAACCGGTTAGAGTATACTGCATTAAACCGATCTATCCTTTTTTGCCTCTCAGCTCCACCGACCTTTCCGTCGATGCGTTCATAATACCAATTCTGAAAAGAAAAAGACGTACGGCACAAGTAAGGTATAAAAGATGCCATTGGTATTCCACAGCAAGCAAGAAAGAGAAGCTACCTTATAATAACAGTAGTCTTCAAGCAAGTCGAGCATGTGCTGAAACTGTGTGTATATTAGAACTCTGTGTCCTTGCTCTTTCAGTTTGACCATCATTTTGTCCAAGAGTTGCAACTTTCCAGAAGATTCCATGAGTTTTCTTTTATACAGTTAAGAAAAGTTCAAGCAAAAGTCAGCACATAAACAACATACGAAATTCAATCTGTCAAGAGCTTGTGATGAGATGTTACTTAAAAGCTTCGTTAGCGTCTTGGATATCTGGCACAGCGACCATGTACGGATGTAAGCAAACTTTGCGTAGCTCCATTAGCACGTTAGATCTCTGAAATAGTTATAACCAGCATACCAATTACAGTCTAAAAGTTCCCGAACCAAATCAATATATACATATGAAAAGTTTCTTACTCTAGGAGCACATTTCTTAGCCAGGTTTTCATAATTTCGGGTAAGAATATCTTTGTAAAGTTCTTTTTGCTGGCAGCTCAGATCAACACGCAAAATGAGCTCCTTCTTAGGAGGCAAATCCTTCAACACTTCTTTCTTTATCCCTGCAACAACAACAACCAAAGAAAAATTCACACATGGTTATATAGAAAAATTCACACATGGTTATAAGATTTTTTAGTTTATACTTCTGAACAGATGCGGAGCCAGCATATGGTGGAGTCTTGAAATCTGCTCCTCTTTGTTGATTTCATTGAACTCCTTTTGGAAGTTCTCCAAACTTTCAAACTGAAAGTATCATCGGAAATAAAATAATTAAAGCAAACTATATGCTAATGGCTATTTTAGTGGATTTACTTGTTTTCTATGAGCTAACCTTCACCGGATCAAGAAAATTCATGAGCACGAACAGTTCATCCAACTTGTTCTGAAAAAAAATATATCAAATGATCAATACTAATAGAAAAGCAGAATTGAGAGCAGAATATACAGTACATTGCGAAAGTCAAAGAGCCAAATCAACAAACAAACCTGAAGTGGAGTTCCCGTCAAAAGAATGCGATGCTTACTCTTGAACTGCTTCAATGAAGAGAACAACTTTGAATCCTTATTTTTCAACCTATGGCCTTCATCCACAATCTAACCAAAAAAATTATACAAAGCAAACATATGAGATAGAAAGAAAGACATAGAGAAAATAAAAAAGTAGAGTATCATTAAAATAATACAGAATTAAATACCATGCACTTCCACTTGATTGGTTTCAGATGAGCTGTGTCTGCGTTAATCATCTCATACGATGTGAGGAGGACATCAAACTTAATTCTGCCCAGCTTGCTTCCACCACTCATCTGTTTATGGAAATAAAACTCATGTTCTCTGATAACACTACGAGCTTTGGAATTACCACCGTACATAACCACATTCAAATGTGGAGCCCAAGTGGCAAACTCTCTCTCCCAGTTTGGCAGAGTTGAAAGTGGAGCAACTACCAAATACGGAGCCAGGTTTTCCTCAAAAAGAGAAGCTAAAAAGGCAATGCTTTGAACTGTTTTGCCTGCAACACCAAAAAATCTCATTCTCAGTAATATCATTTACATAACTGAAAGGAAAAAGAAAAAGAAAATCAGCATTGAAAACAAACCTAGACCCATCTCATCAGCAAGGATCACATGCGTTCTCTTCGACCATGAATACCGCAAGAAATTAAGTCCTTGAAGCTGGTATGGATGCAAGGAACCTTCACAAACAGGAAGAAAAATTATTCATAACATCTATAATTAATATTTTAAGTATAATTCATAGTTTAAGTAGTCTATATTACCTGTGAGAAATTCAGGACTATGGTCAAATTGTAGAAATTCTTTGCGGTTTCTCTCATTCCCAGAATACTTGCGTCTTCGAAGGCCAGAATTGATATTCTTGAACCTTTCGATTTGGTTCTGGAAGGTTGAAATATCTGATTCCGACTCCCAGTAGCATTCGTCATACGGAAGTTCTTTGTACTTGACAAGATATTCCTTATCACCATCATCTCCTCTGCATCATCAGAACGCCAAACAAAAAAAACCCAACGGTCACAAAGAATATCCACGTGTCATACTCAAATTCAAGGTTAAGACTTAAGATTAAGCTAACCCTCTTTAAGAGGGGCAAAATATGGGAACCTAGATATTTTAACATGATATTGCCCTAGGTTAACTAAAGCAAAGATATTTTGTTCTTTCATATAATTAAAGAAGTTAAAAACAGCTCACATCTATATCAGTTAGAAGCAAAACTATGCCCAATTCTCAGGATTATAAAGGTTAGAAGAGATAACAGAAAGAAAGTTAACAGAAGAATAAACAAAGCAAATTAAAAGATGTTCATCACTTTACCGGCAATCAATTATCCGGTCAACCGTTGTCCACTCAGGACGAATGGCAACAAATTCGTCTCCGTTGTTACGATTAGACTCCATTTTAAGGTGAAATTTGGTCACCCTGTTTCTTAAAAGACGAATGGACTTGTACGCCTTCTCAAATTCCTCCTCAGGCACCCTTTGATTGGCAAAGGGGAAAAATAGGAAAAGAAAATCAATTGGTTATCAGACAAGAGGGCACAACAAAACCACGAGGAACATAATAATTAGCATGTTCAATTAATCATAACATCAAAGCATGAAGGAATTGAACTACCAAGAGCAATGCAGGTACGATAAACCCTTCCACTTCACAAGATACTGATTCACAAAAACTTGCTCCGGTGCCACGTTATCGGAATCCAGGTTGTTAATCGATGCCGTGGGACGCTTTTGGTAGTCCAAAATATGTTCCATCTGGGTAAGAGGACTAACCTGCAAATGGAAAAATAATTCTCAATCCGTGACATGCTTAACACAGTTGTTATTTAAACATCAGATCCCTTTCAGAGATATTGCAATTAAGCATGTAACATGTTATGTATATGAGCATGCATTACAACATATAGGGTTTCTGTGCAAGTGTACATTCAGATAAACCACTAAAAGGAATATAATGTGCTCCAGCAACGAAACGGATAAACAATTCTCATAATTAGACAGAGAAACAAGTCCCGAAGCAGTAAATGTTTTGCACAATATTAGACAGAGACAAACCTCTTCTCCTCCGACTACTCCTTCAGGCTGTTCAGTGGTCTGATCCATTTTTAGAGAAAATTCGTCTTCATCAGAATCATCTACGGTATAAACAGGTCCACGGTCTGGTCGTGCACGTAACCTCCCAATCAAGCTAGCCATTTCTCTGCAAGAGAACACCGCAACAAATGTTCCAGTCAATAAAAAACCAACAATGCGTAGACAAAAGCGTAACAATCACCTAGCTTAATTAAAGAGTGAAAAAAAAAAAAACAAACGAGTCTAGCTATAAGAAAAACAGCTATACAAATATATACAATAAATAGATAAATAGGGGATAGAAGAGACGTTCTTTTAAAATAGTTTGCTACAATTTGAGATCATTTTGTAACAAACACCATATAGCAAATATCTACCCCCACAAACCGATGTTTAAGATACCGATCAGTGTATTTGACTAAAAATAAAAATAAAAATCGGTTTTCCGTAATTGATAAAAACGATTATGATGAAATTAATGAAATTCAAAAACCTAAGCGGGAAGATCAACGGAAATTCGGTGAGTCGTTCAAAGTTCAAACCCAAACAAAAAAGGTTTTATCGTTTCGATAATCATCAACTCTAAATCTCATCGGAATTCCATAATCGAAACACAGAACTCTAGATGCATTCTCGTACACATCTCTCGAGAATTTCATATTTAAACATTTAAGCTGGGCAGTGGGCTGTGTATGAGAAGAGCAAAACCCTAAATCTTCAGATTCAACGTCGACAAAAAAAACACGAAAGAACTAAACCCAAAGCAATTGAACACCGCACCTCGCTACTTTGTTTAACGATTAAGATTCAGAAAAAAAAAAAAAAAACACAAGATGTTCTCGAGATTGTGTTGAGTGAAATAGAGTAAAAAAAAAGCGACAGTGAATACGAGAGAGGATCGACCTTCGACTGTCGGATTTTGTTGTCCGAGAATTATCTTAGAAACCCTACAAAATCTAAGACGACGGAGGAGCCTATGAAATGCTGCAAATGCAAAAGTGGTTCTTACCTCTTCGATTAACACCTGTTTATATAAAGAGAAAGACTGTGGTGATTATTCTTCTTAATCTAATCTTTTTTTCACGGAATGAGTGGTAATTATTCATTTAATATTTAATATGTTTCTTCAAAAATAAAAATAAAACAAGTTTGTAATATCTTATTAATTTATGTTACAAAAGTTTTAAAATAGGGTCAAAATATAAATTGGTAACCTAATAAAAAATATGGTCAAAATTAATTTTGTAAACATAATTAAAATATTATATATATTTTGGAAATAATTGTTTGAATTTTACATTTATTGTGACATTTGACCAAAAATAATTGGTCCAAGTATTTCGTAAGTTTCTAAAAAGAATTGCTTGAAAAGATAGAAACAAATTGATTCATTTGAAACCACAAATGAAAAATATATATATATATATATATATGGTATTTGTTTCTTGAAAAGAAGAACATGTGTTTAAAAAGCGTGCAAATAGAAAGTGTGAAAATGTTAAAAAAGAAAAAACAACAACAAAAAGGAAATTCATGCACGTCAAGTGAACCAAAACAAGGGGGGTCCGTAACGTCCGTTACTAAATTGCAAGTGATTTGCTTGCCAACCAATACTATGAAGATGTTTTACTTTAAAGACACATGTCGGATTCTTTTGCGGTTGGTAGATTTTTTTTTTTTTTTAACAAAGGTTTGTAAATTAATGGATGAGAAAAAAAAAATAGATATATACAAGCCCAGCCAGGCCTTAATGTTTTTTGGGCACAGCCCATATTACATAATCAGCAATCACGTACTTTCACATCAAGGAAAACAAACCAAACTTAAGTCATAGTTGAGGACATCAAGAAAGTTGAGGACAGCCATAGTTGCATCATCTTGGAAGCTTGATTGTGGCTCATCTCTCTCAGACTTCAGATTATGTTTAGTGTTTAAGATAGTCAAGTCAACTGTAGTGAGGATAGAGTTCGAAGATCTGAAGATGATAAAAACATGAAGTTTGCTGAAACCAGACTGCATAAAGCGGCCGTTAGATTTTAAGCGTTAGATCATATAAACATTCGATATATGTACATACCGTACTGTGATATATGTTTTACGATGCGGTTTTTAACAAAAGCTTTCATAGCTCAGTTGGTTAGAGCACCCGTTTAGTAAGCGGGAGGTCTTGAGTTCAACTCTCAATGAAAGCAATTTGGTTTTTTTTTTATAATGTTTTCCTACCAATAATTCCCTTGGTTATATACTTATACTTATATTAAATCTGCAACTATACTTGTGTTGGATGTTTCACATGCACATAAATAGGAAAATATGATAAGTATTAACAATGTTACTAACTCAGCGGAAACATATATACACATACTACTATATTTTTGTGAATGACATTAACACAACGGAAATATATGTTTTAAATTTATTCTAGGAGTATATGTTTTGATGTTTTCCAAAAAAATGATTATAGTACTTGACTTTGAGGATTAGAAAATAGGAAGTGAAGAGTCAGGCGTTCAGTAGTTACGACTTACGAGCAAACAATCTATTCAATGTTCTTATCCTTTAGTCAGACAAAGCTTCCACGTGCTTTGATGACCTTTTGTCATGTTTAATTTAGATTCAGAATGACCGCCTGATCGTCTACGGCTCACCCTTCGCCTTACCGTACGTCCTCCCATCGAATTTCACTTGATATTATTTCTTCTTAAGTATAGTACGAGATTAATACATAGACTTGTAAAATGATAAATCAGATTAAAAGCCAAAAATCGAATAATTATATTAGTTTCATATGAAAATATTTGTTGCCTTAAGCATATCAGCAAAATATGTGAATATTAAAGGATTGCAGCAAAATTTATTCAATCATAAAATATATTCCTTATGTTTTATATTAATTATCGTTCTAGAGATATATTTCAACTCAAAACATATTCAAAGGCATTTTAAAAAAGATAACTAATATAAAACGTAAGAAATAGTTTTAGAACATTGTTTTGGATGGTTTCTTAGTGTTTGCATCGAACACTCGTCATAGAGAATCCATTCACCCGATAATTAAAAAAAAAAATCATTTACTCTGTATTCTTTTGGTTTAAAGGTTAAATCTATTAGTACCAAAAAGTAGCTATGTACAGAGTACGATTTGTTAGGAACGAAATAGAATTTTGGAACTGAAACTCAAAGGCAAAGCTCAGCAAGAGCTCCTGAAGGAGTAAGAGTTAAAATATTTTCTTTAATGATAGAAAGTAGTGTCGTCAGTGGTGTAAGTACGACTGTCGGCTTGGCGGGATGGTAGCTTGCTCGGAATGATGTAGTCTTAACTCTTAAGTTGTGGTGCCTTTAGATCTCGTACAATATAGCTTGAAAGAAGAGCATGTGTGGAATGTTCTACCGTTTACTACTTTACTTCGTATTAAATTATTAATTGCTCAAACGAAAAAGTTACACATACAAGATTAGAAGATAGTTGTAATTAACTTGTAACTTGTATCCACGAAAATGTAAGTAACTAAATAATGGATAGATACACTTCCCTTACTTAAGAGAAGGGCCTAACGGAGGCGATTTTTCCTTCTCACTCTAACCTAGCCGCCAACACTTCTTACCTCCGATCTCCCTTTCCGGTGTGCGGTGTCTCTCACCGCCGCCGGAAAAGGGACCCCTTGCTCCATTTCGTCTTTGTTTCAGTAGGTTTT
>OVBJ01001974.1:0-21921 GCA_900406535.1 Noccaea bulbosa
ATAAAATACTTGAAAACACTTGTTAGAATGCGCTAAAACGCAAGACATCATGCACTAAAAGAGTTTATAAAACAATTGATATAACAAATATAAGTTAATCCAATAATTACTAACTTTGTTAAGTAGTAAACCTATGGTCTCTCTCATATGATATCAGGATTCTGCAATTTGAAATAGGTAAAACGTTCGATACAAATTAAAAGTGGGATTTAATCTAAGGTGATGGAGTAAAAAAAAAAAAAAAATCATTATTTTGAAGGAATATATTGGGAATCTTACATCATAAATATTAAGGGCCAACACTAGCACAGTTCAATTGAGTAGAGTCTATTGGATATATACTTTATCGATAAGAGCATAAATTGCTCCTAAATTGTTGTGAATTAAAAAGTGTTGGAGAATGAAGCAACAATGAGGCTTAGCCGAAAGAGACTAGTAAAAGAAGAAATGCAATGCTCCTTAATCATGAGTTTGTGCAATAATAATCGTAATGATGCTCTTAACAGAATAAAGTCTATGGACCACCTATTATAATATAAATTAATAATTGTTATATACTGTAGTTAACATTTGATAAAAGAATTGATTACAATTTACAACCTAATACAGTATGAGTTAACAACTTTAATAGTCTTTTTAAAAACGTCTAAGATTGCAAATCATGTAGCTACTACAATGATGGCTTCCTGGGGCAACGCCTGGCGTTTCTTTTTTTATTTCTCATTGATTTTATATTTTGTCAACTTTTTCTTAATGTGCTCTTAATTAGTTTTCTATTTATAGCTTGTGTAGTTTCGTGATTTAAAAGATATAGGCAAAATTGTCATGTTATAATAACTCCTAATGTTATTCGTAAACAGTTAACTTAATTCATAGTTTGTTTAAAAATTTATGATCTGAATCAGAAATTAATTTAACGGACAGGTAAAATTAAAATAGGATCAGAGAGGTGGTGGGTGACCATTTATTAAGATGTTTAATATTACAACTTTGATTAGACAGGTTCTATGACTATTCATAATTGTCAATATTTATGTTTACTTGATTAGATATTAATGTACCAAACACTACAATACAAAAATTAATGCCAGATAAAAAATTATGCTAAGATGTGAACATCAATGAAAATGTGTATAACACAACGAAACGTATAACAATGTACAATCTATTATTAGAATGTACAGATATGATTCTGATCAACGGCCCCTTATCTTGAATATTTTTCTTCTTACACATTTGAAAATCAAAATTCTTTCAAAACTGTGATTATTGTGATTATTTTTTTGTTGGATACTGTGATTATTCCATATTGATGACAAAAAAAAAAAAAATGAAAAATTAAAACTGATAAATATTTAGAGCATCCTTTTAGAAACAAATAACGATGTTACGATATCGTGTATCAAGAAATTTCTGAAAGGACATACATGTGAATTGTAAAGCAAATGGTAATATTCAAAATAACAATCAAGAACCAGCTGAGTTGTGTGAACACAAACTTCTTACCATTTTTTATTTAGGCAGCCTTGGATAGTTGGATTGTCATAATTTTCGGACTCGTGGCCGCCTAGAAAGAACAATTTGAAGTTGCATACAAATTTAGGTATTGAAGTTAACGGAATTGTTCGTTTGGCCGTCGCAGCAACTACGACTAAATGCAGCGATCTGCGATCAAAATTGAAAATTAGAGTTGACGATAATTGTTCGACGGTTTAAGTCTATTATTCTCACTTGAGGATTTGTTGGAAATTGCAAGACGACGTTCCTTGGTTAAGTTGTTGAATATGTGTGGTGGACGTCATTGAGATGGGCTCGATGAGCTTTATTAAAGAAGCCCAACAAGCCCACTCGCGTTTCTGATTCTGTTGTGAAAACAGAACGTTCTTGAAATTGTTGTTCTCTGTTTGTCTTCTTCTAACAGCAGATCATTCACTGAATCAAGATTAACACAAAAACAGATCCAAGTTCTCTGAGTTTTCTTGAGCAAAGCAGAAGACAGAGATCTCTAAATTAAGATCTTTCCCGGGAAAAGTTCGATAGTCAGCGGTTTTGACTTGAGCTTAATTGATAGTGAGCCAGCGTTTGCTACTCGAAACTCTTGGTGATATGGCTGCCACATTGATGACGGAATTCTTAGCTGCATCTGCGGAGATGGCCGTGCCTCCATCGCCGTCACTACTGCTGCTATCTTCTCCGGAAGACGAACGGGGCCCACACGTGTCCACCAGCTTCCCGTTGTCCTTCCTGTTCCTGCAGCTGTTCTCCTCCACGAACTTGTCATACTCAGTTCGACCCTCGATCATGTTCTTCCCCAACCGAGTCACCTTGTCTATCACAGCCTGCACCGAGACGTCAAACGCATCCTTGAGTGACCTCGGGTCTGCGTAGATCAGCCCTGGTATGAGGTTTAGGACATTCTTTCTCATGACCTTGACCTGCTCCTGTGGAATCTGGAGGAGTCGTTCTTCGATGCTCATGTTTCTCTTCCGAGAATCGTCCTCGGGGTTGTGTAGTTCTTGGGTGGATGTCACGTGTACTGAGTGTAGGCTGAGCCCTGGTGGAAGAAGACGGGTATGCAACTGGCAAGCATCGAGTCAAAAGCCAATCTCCGTGTGTATGAGACTCCCTGTGGCTGCTGCAGACAGAAGAGAGCGCCTTGAAACATTTGCATAATGCTGCTCGGTGCGTGACATTTGCTCTCCGCGAAATGGCACTCCAAAAGCTTCTCAACATGAACCAACCAAGCGATAGAGAGAAAAATATAAGAAAATAATTAATTTGATATATTTGGTAAAAAATAAAAAGAATAATAATACTTTCACAAATAAATGCTAAATTATATATAAATAATTGATATAAACTATTCTCTAACAAAATGAATGCAATGACATATTATGTAATTATTCTAGTAATTAATATCTTTTTCATATTTGTTTTGAGAAGCTTTGAGGTGATGATACATTAGCATAATATTCTTGTTTAATAATAACACATGAGATTAAGGTTATTATTTAAAATGTCTTCTCAAATAATATATAGGGGATTTGTAAATTGAACCCTATATTTTTAGTTTGATATATAATTTATAGCATTATCAACACTCCCATATTCTAAAATGTGATCTTTAAAACCATAAATTGTTGATCTTGTTAACGATCTTTTGAAAATATTATTTTCTATAAATATTTTTCATGTGCTTGTTTTGTAAACATCTATACTTCTATGTTCTATCTGGCTCAAAAAAAATGTCAAAACATAAATATGGCATTGTTTTTTACATATATCGTATATTTTAGCCAATATGGTATGATTATGGTTGGTGAAAGAGGCATCAGTTTACTCCTCAATCTTCCATATGAGATGAGTCGTCTCGGTCTTCTACCTTTGCAAATGTACCGTATTTGTACGACCATGTAATATGATTCTTGAAGCCTCCATCGTCGGTTAGAAGAACCATGTTTGTGCCAGGGTTAGAATTAGTCCACGTGGTGGTGAATCTTTAGCCTAGAAGAATTCATTCCCACCACTTCCATTGGCTGTGTTCTAGCGGCTTGAACCTCGTGTTTGAATTCTTCTAGGCACTCACCACCACGCCATGAAGAGATACTGATCCTATGATCAAAGTTTTTTGGAATTTTAACATTCTCTATATCCCATTATCCCAGGTCCCCAGCCATGAAGGAAACCCAGAAAAACCCTAATCGAAAAGTAAGAAGAAAAAGTTTGAGAGAAAACCTAATCGACAAAGGGAATGTTGAGAAACCTAAATCGACAATAATTGTTGTTGGTTTACGTCTATTATCGACGGTAGAGTGAGCGGGTTTAAGAAACTAATTTTGGGTTTGGGGAAAATTACAAAACGACATCGCTAATATAAGTTGTTAAGATGTGAATCGATGTCAGTGAGATTGGCTCGATGAGTTTTATTAATGAATCCCAACAAGCCCACGCGCATTTATGTTGTGAAAACAGAATGTTGTTCAAGTTTCTTAATTGAAGAAATAATTCAAAAATAAAACAGCAAGTACAAAAAGAAGTAATAATGGGATGCTTTCTGTTTTGGCATTTTGAATATATGCTTTACTTCTCATTTGTATGTGGATAATATATCCCACAAGACTTGTACAAAAAACCCATCAACTATATGATGAGAGGTATATACGATTCGATTAATCTGACAAGTGGTATGATATCCCTTTGGCATACAATTTTCGGTGAAAGAAATATCACAAGGGCAGAGGCAAGACTGTCATCAGTCACTGAATCAAGATCAACACAAGAACAGATCCAAGTTCAAGTTCTCTGCGTTTTCTCGAGCAAAGCAGAAGACAGAAGATCTCGATCAAGAATGGAGCCTACTCAAGTAAAATCTGAAGTAGAAAAGTAAAATCTGGACTCAGTTCTTGAACCAGTCTCAAACAAAGCTGAGTCGTCAGGAGATAACTTGCAGTTACATAACTATAAGTGACATTGATGAGATCAAGAATTTGAAATGAAGATGATTTAATCATTAGAAAGCAAATAAGAGGATGAACCAGATCGGTCTTTCCGATTACAATAGAACTCTTAGTTCCCTGATAAAGAATGAATCAAATAACCTTTTTTTTTTTTTTAAACTATCAACTTGATTTAGAAAACCTGTTCGTGGCACTAACCAAAACTTTCCTACAAGTAGTTTAGGTGGTCTTAACCATTCTCCGACTCCGAGAGAGGTTTATGTACATCACTTCCCTCCCTCCTAAGTGTTAAATCCACTCACTTGCGGTAATCTTCAAGCAGAAAGTTCTCGAAACCGGTCCCTTTCAGCGTCGTTTGAACCTCTCCCCAATTCTGTACGTGCTGCGACAAAGGACCGTGATGAATCTTCACTTGCCGACTCTTTAACTCGAGTTTTGGAACCTTCAGAAACTCTTGCACATCGTCTAGTTTCTGCCCAAAAAAGGGTAAAAAAATGAATACAGGGGTTAAGAAATGTATGCAGGGAAGGTAAAAAATGTTCTTACGGTGCGGTTCTTGACAACATCTTCGTAGTAGAGGAAGATATGGCGTGTGGTATTGAAGTAAGAAAGTGCTTTTGTTGTCATCTCTTGAACCTGCTTCAGCTCAGCTATCAAAAGCGTTGTGTTGATTAATGGCTTGTACCGCGCCAAGATCTCCGCCTGAAACCAAATTTGTTTTCTTTCACATGTTTAGTTTCAAGAAGCCAAACGAGCAGAGACGGACAAACAGAAAGAGAGAGAGAAGGAAACCTCTTTAGGGGAATGGACGTGGGACTTGTGAGTACCGTTCAACAGCTTGTTATCTCTATCGTAAGAGTTCGCAAGAACCGATATCATCCTGCGCAAGAGGTTTCTTCTAAAGAGGAAAATAGCAGAGACGCCTCTGGTTTTGAAGTAGTCTACTATCTCCTCATGGTGTTTCATTAGACCCTGCATTACGTTTTCAACCACATCCATCAGCACACAGAGACTGACTAGTCATTAGAGAGATTTCAAACATTTTTAGAAACTTTACCTGATTAAGCATCCACTTCAAGCCAACAGCAGAAGTACACTCGTTCTTAGATGCACTACTCAACCAATCTAGATTATATACTTTGTCCAACGTCTCGAAAATAGTCGACACGTTGGCTCTTCTATCTTTGACGGAAAAGATCTCTCCGTTTGAGCTTATGTTAGTATGATTGTTAAGCAAAGTCTCAAACCAGCCGCTACCAGATCTCTGCATTGAGAGAATCGCAAAATTCCTAACCGGATTGCACGAACATTCCTCCCTAAACCAATTCCAAAACCACACAAATCAACAAACACCGTAACCAATAGAGCCAAGAACCAAACAAAAACACTTATCAGTTTCACCTGTTATAAGTCTTAGGTTTGGGATAATGAACATATGGAATGTCCCATGGTTCTATGTTAGGCTCAGGACATGGTTTCTCAAACACTTCGACGTTTAAGAAACCAGCGCTCGGGACAACGCCGATTTGTTTCAGACAGATTGAGCAAATGTAAACAGCGCAAACCATCACGAACATGAGAACGACCATTCTCAACACAAGTGGTGACTTTTTAGGAAGCTTGAAGATGAAACTGTCCTGCAAAAAAAGAAAAAAGAAGAAAAAAAAAAAGACAGCACATTTATGATGACTTCCTGTTGAGTGAGTGAGCTGTTGTTGTGTTTGCTTGTTTTAGAAACAAAAAAACCTTAAATCAAGGTGAAAAAAAACCACATGGGTACCACTAAATTTGTCTGTAGGAAGCTACAAACGCATTGAAATTTCAAAATTACGCAAGACCTAGATGCCGGAAAGATTCGATTTTTACAGAGACGCATATCGAATCAAACCAAATTCCTCAAAACTAAGCTAGTGATTGATTACTCGGAAGAAGAACCCTAATTAGATTAGAAGAAGAGCATGTAAGCGTAAACAGAGGAGAAGCCTAAATGCCCACAAAACAAAAATGGTACCTTTGGGATGAGAGAGTGTTCGTCGCCCATAGCTGCTTCCGTTTGGAGAGAGAGAGAGAAGGGGGGAGAGCGAGAGAGATTTAGAAAGGAAGATAAGAGAAGAAAGGCATTGAATTATTCAGACACCGTCCAGCTAAAAAAAAACACAATAATGAAAAATCGAAAACACAAAGCGGCTTTTCTCTGATCAGCCCATACACGAAAAAGAAAAATTAAAAAATTTCCAGGAAAAAAAAAACGAAGAAGAATGATGATTAGGGATGCCCGAGAAACGTTGTTTGTGGAGCTTTTGTTGGATTTGGGGTTGCTTCGAATTTACGGATCTCTCTACTCTAATTATTAAAGATTATGTAAATGCGCTATGGGGAATTTAGATGTTTGCACTTGCTCAGGAGAAGAAAAGAAGAAGCTTTGGGGAAACTCACACAAACAAAAATAAAAAAAATTGAAGCGCAAACTTCGAGACGAACACTTGAGCCGAGAAACGGCATCGTTTAGGTTGATTCCGACATGCACACTCTTTTTAAATTCTTTTTAGTTTTAATTATTTATATGATATTGTATTTGCAAGTTCAGACTTAAGAGTAAGAAGGATAATTATATATTTTTTTAAGTGTAAGTATTAATAATTACGTGTGACCAATTCCTTTTTTCTAGGTTTGACTTGTGCTTTCTTTTTTTTTAGTAATTGGATTCTCGGGATAAAGTTTGACTTAATCCACATTGTTAGCTTTCTTGTAATTGGATTTTCCTCTACGTTTAGTTTTATTTTAATCCGTTTGTAATTAATTGCGAATGCAGTTTTCCTGGAATTGAATTGTGAATGCAGTTTGACAACCAACACACGAAGAAATATTGCATGCTGCTCTTAGATTGTATATTAATTTTGGAAGTTTTACAAACAAGTGAATTAAAATTGAGTAACAGATGCCAAAGAAAGTAAAATATATATTCTACAGATCGTACAGGATAGGTATACAAGTTATGAGATGATCTTTGGAAGATCATAATCTAAACAAACAAAGATTTGGATATAAATACATGTATGTCGCATACTTTTTTATTTGGGTCCTATGCTAAACTAAAAAGTCTAAAATGGCTCATACTTAGGAAATGTCAAATGTCATATTTGGGTCATAATTTATTTTTCTATATATAACAAATGTCAAAACCGTAGGAAACTCCTAAGTTAATTTCGATAGATTTATTAATCTCTTTTCCGACGAGTTTCCAAGGCTGATACATTGCTATATTATTCAGAAACTTTTTCAACATATATTTGGCTTCCAAAGTTTTAAGTTAAATAAGATGGATGATATAGTTCATCGGAAAAGCGTTAGAGTATTAGATCGCTTTCGATGACTCGTTGATTGTTTAGCCGTTGAAATTTCTTGTTGTTGGAACAAATTTAAAAGCCAAATAGGCTTCATCCACTTGTCAAAAATATATACTTTTGTAAATGAGAAATAGGCAACTAGGCTCATGAGAAAACCATAGAATATTTTATCAAGTTTATACTAGTGATTTTCTCTCCAATGTGGGATAAATTACACTCATTTTATTTATAATCGTTATCAAGTTTTATAATGCACATTCTTAAATTCGGTTTTTTGCGGTTGTAATGTGAATGTTGCTAATGGCCATGAGTGGCCTTTTGCAAATGTGTGACTGTAGATTATATGACTAAGCTCAATGATAAGTTAAAGAATGACAAAACGTGCATGTACATTTAAACAAATTTTATCTGGAACTGGAAGGAACAAAATTATGAAAGGAAAAGAAGAGTCGTGGCTCACGAGAAAAGCCATCTTGAACTGAATAAATAATTTGATAAGATCATTACAATTATGTATAATTAACGTAATTTTAGTTGACCGGGACTCCTATATAATATGATAGTGGGGGTCGGGGAATTTTAAACAATCGTCTTTGTAAGATCATGCTGCTGTATCTATAAACTAAAACATATGGATAACCCGAACCGAACTCGAATCGAAGTTTTTAAAAAAACTATATTTAGATTTTTATAGCTCAAACCCAAAAAAAAATAGAAATCCAAAAAACCTAAACCGAAACCTAAACCCGAAATAAAAACTTTGATTTCTGCAAGATGCGTAAAGGAAGAAAACAAATATTTTAACGTATCGGACCGTTACTTCCACGGTAAAGTCCACGACGTGGCAATAAACGACGTCGTAAAAAAGAAGAAGCGCAATATAAACCGAGTTGACTAAAATGCGCAAGAGGTAATATACACAACAAAACGATCTGACGTGGGCGACAACAACCACCACCGTAATCTCAAAGATCTCAACTTTTCGAGTGGTTCATAAAAAAAATCACCAAATCTCTGACGACTGACGAGTTTCAGCGTCGAAACTTGAGTCTAATCGTCGCCGGAGATTTTAATCGGGAAAATGATAGGCGGAGGAAAGGTTTACTGGGGGAGAAAGGCGGATAAAGAGATTGACGACGGTGGAGGATCTCACGGCGTCGTTGTGATCTTCGCTTGGAGCTCGCTTGACGAGAATCAGCTCGCGAATTTCGTTGATCTCTACTCTTCTCTTGGATGGAATTCGCTTGTCTGTCGAGCTGATTTTCTCACTGCGTAAGTTCAATTTCTTCAATTCTCTTTCCTCGCTCTCTGAGTTTAAATTTTCCGAGGAGAAGCAAATCGGAGAATTTCGAGAGAGGAAGATGAATTTCGATGTGGGTTTGCCTTGTAGCTAGCTAAATCAATGGTTTTAGTTTAGCTTAGGCTTTTGTAAAACAGCATTTGAAGAATCTTTTACCTCTTAAGCATCTCTTCAATTTAGATTGATTTTGACCAATTAGAAACAAAAAATCTGGGAAGAAGATTGTTAGAAATAGAAAATTCAGTGAGGATGTTTTTGAAATTTGAATTCAATCTCGTACAAAATCTGAAAATTTCCAGAGTTAGCTTTTGAATATTCCAATGTTGATTCTGTTTATTGTTTGAGAATCTCTTTTGAGTAGTTTTTTGTCTACATGTTTTTTTTTTCCAGGTTTTACCCTGAAATGGCTCTGTCTTTAGCATTCCATCTTCTTTCTGAGCTCGTTGAGGTAAGATTCCAGCTAAACTTTTCTGGTTGGATCTTAAAGTTGTGTTGAGATTGGTACTGTTGATTGATTCTTGACGGTTTTTATTGCTGGTTGGTGTTTTTATTGTTCAGGAGCTAAAGACGAGACCATGTCCTGTTATCTTTCTAGCTTTCTCTGGAGCTCCTAAAGCTTGTATGTACAAAGTATTACAGGTAAGCCTTAAAAAAAAAAAGATCAAACTTTCAGCTAAGTTGTCTTCATCTTATGTTGTTCAATGGTATCTAAAATATTATACAATGCAGGTGATAATGGGTGATTGTGAAGCTCAAATCCATCCGGTGAGAATCATCTCCTATACAGTTTTCTTTTAAGTTTTAAGTCATTACATTTCATACTTATATAGTGATGTGATGTTGTTTCTCTCTCAAGCAATTTCAACTCATCCATTGTATTTTACAATTTGTGAAGGATGATAGCCAGTTGGTGAGAAACTGTCTCTCTGGACACATCTACGACTCTGGCCCGTTGGATTTCACGAGCGATTTGAATGTGAAATTCGCGCTACATCCCACCATACGGCGAATGTCTGGTCCTTCAAAGCTAGTATCTTGGATGGCTAAAGGGATATCTTCCGGCCTTGACGGCTTATATCTCACAAGATTTGAATCCCAACGCCGTGAGTACTGGCAGGCCCTCTACTCATCTGTTGTAAGTTTCCCACCCAGCTTCTACGCCTTCTCTGTTCGTTGGCTTCTCAAATTTATAGCGACGTAAGATTACCTTCCCTTCCCCGCTGTCTTTCTCCAGGAAATCGGGGCTCCATATCTCCTTTTGTGCTCGGAGAATGACGATCTTGCTCCCCAAAACGTAATTTCGAGCTTCACTCATCAATTGCAAGAACTGGGTGGACAAGTTAAGGTTGTCAAGTGGAAAAACTCTCCTCATACAGGTAAGTCATCACATATAACATATGCCATCGAACGATCTCTTATGGCTAAGGCCTTCTATGATAACGTTTAGTCCGTGTCCTGAGCAGAGTTTTGGTTGTGAGTTTGATTCTCAGTGCTAAAGTCTTGAGTTTTTTTTTTTTTTTTCCCTTGTGCTCGTCTCTTTCTTCAGGACACTACACACATAACCCTATACAATACCGGGCTGTTATCTCCAACTTTCTAGAGAAGGCGATATCAGTGCACTTACAGAAAATCCGACTTCTTGGAGAAAGAGCTCACACGCATGATGAGATCTCCGAGTTAATATGCGACCTTCAGAAAGTAGCTGTGAACTCCAACCAAAGCCTAAGAAGAGTAGCCACCGGTCCATGTGACCACTTCTTCTTACCAAGCTCAGCTCCGTACCAAAGCAGCAGCAACAACGATGCATCGTCTTCGCAGGAAGAGCAGAGAGAAAGATCTTCCTTCCGCCCGCTTCAACCAACGAGCATAAACGCTCACAGCGTTCTCGGGCAGTTCCTTTTCGACTCGTGTGTTCCAAAGAACATCGAAGGCTGGGATATCAGATTCGGAGGTTCCTTAAACGGCCAGCCATACGCTACTTCGTCGTCTCGCAAGAACTCAAACCTTGGTTTCAAGAAACGCTTCCTCCGTTCAAGACTATGAAACTTGGGGGAGAAAACAGAGCACAATGTACACAGCTTAATAATGGTGGATCACATGGGAAGTAGTAGTAGAGAGATGCTTAGAGGGTTGTATAGGATGCGGAAGATGTAAATAGAGTGACGGATTACTACTACGACCTAACATTATACATGAGAGTGATCTTCGAAATGTTGTGTGATTACAAGTATCACAAATAAGTCTGTAGATAGACATATGCTTTTACTTGTGTTAAATAAAAACAACACTGTAAAATGTATCATCATCACTGGTGTATGTTTTTATTGTTATAAAGCTTGACTTCCCCTGTCTTTCATAGACTTTGTTTCAAAACATTATCAAAATTACTAATTGACTGGAAGTTTTTAATAGAGTTTGGATACTAAAAACAAGAACAAAACCTCAAATTGTACCAAAAGAAAAAGTCATCTTCAACAATCAACACCACACCACTAACCAGTTTAAACGGCTGATACATCTTGGGCTATATTGTTCATTTTAAAGTTGGGTGGATAGTTTTCCTATATTTTTGGAACAAGGAGGTTATATTTGAAATAACGGAGACTTGGAGGATTTGTTTGGAAATTCCCTAAAATGATTCATTTCTGCGTTCTTCTTATCGTCCCCAATCGACTAGGGTTTTGGATTTCACAGGGTTTGGCCTTTTACCATTTCTGCTCCAAAACAAAATTCAGAGAAAATGTCTTCTCTAATGGCGATTCGATGCTCACGAGCCCAGAAGATTGTCACAACAGGCTCTCTGCTCCATGTACGTTCCTCTTTTCTCCGCCCGTCCTCTCAGTTCGCCTTCAGCCACTCCTCCGGGACCAAAAACCTGAGCACATCCGCCGCGACGAGTGATTATTACCAGAATCATCAGCCCGTTGCACCTCATCCGCCGCAACAACAGCCACATCCACCTCCGGGCTTCGATTCTCAGCGTTTCCAGAACCAGACCAACACTAATCAAAGGTATCCGCAAAACAATAATCAGTGGAATCCTCAACGCGGCGGAGCTGGTAACAACTATCAGAATCGCGGTCAGTATCAAAGTGTTCAGCAAAACACTCAGAGACAGTATTATCCGCAGCAACAGAGAAGCTCAAACCAAATCCCTAATCAGATGAATACGCAGAGCAACGAGATCGTCCCTACCGTTGAAGAGGTGATGCGTCTGTGCAAGCTCAGGAAATATAAAGATGCAATTGAATTGCTTGACAAAGGAGCTATGCCCGACGGAGAATGTTTCACTCTGCTGTTCGATTCTTGTGCGAATCTGAAATCGCTCGAGCATGCCAAGAAGGTACACGATCATTTCCTGCGGTCTAGGTTTAGAGGTGATCCGAAGCTGAACAACATGGTGATTAGTATGTTTGGGGAATGTAGGAGTGTCACTAATGCTAAGAGAGTGTTTGATCACATGGCCGATAAAAACATGGACTCTTGGCACTTGATGATGCGTGTGTACAGTGATAACGGGATGGGAGACGACGCGTTGCATTTGTTCGAGGAGATGACGAAGCAAGGGCTGAAACCGAACGAGGATACGTTCCTCGCTGTGTTCCTGGCTTGTGCTAATGTTGGTGGCGTAAAGGAAGCGTTTTTGTACTTCGATTCGATGGAGAACGAGCACGGGATTAGCCCCAGGGAAGAGCATTACTTGGGTCTATTAGATGTTCTTGGGAAATGTGGACATCTCGTTGAGGCGGAGCAGTACGTCCGCGGTCTTCCCTTTGAACCTACAGCTGATTTCTGGGGAGCTATGAGGAACTATGCTCGGCTACACGGAGATATCGATTTAGAGGATTACACTGAAGAACTGATGGTTGATCTTGACCCTTCAAAGGCTGTAACCAACAAAATCCCTACTCCTCCACCAAAATCATACAGGGAAACAAACATGATTGCTAGTAAGAGTAGGATCCTTGAGTTTCGTAATCTGACTTATTACAAGGACGAAGCGAAAGAGATGGCTGCGAAGAAAGGAGAGGTTTATGTTCCCGACACACGACAGGTTCTCCACGACATTGATGAAGAGGCTAAAGAACAGGCACTGCTCTACCATAGCGAGAGGTTAGCGATTGCTTACGGTATCATAAGCACTCCTCCTCGGATGCAACTCAGGGTCATCAAGAATCTCCGTGTGTGTATAGACTGTCACAACTTTATCAAGATCATGGCTAAAGTCATTGGTAGGGAGTTGATTGTGAGAGACAACAAACGTTTCCATCACTTCAGAGATGGTAAATGCTCTTGCGGCGATTACTGGTAGAGGAGCTCAGGTTTCTTGAGCAGCGTGTTCGCATCATGTATATCGCTCTCTAAGCTCTCCATAACTCTGCTAGTTTTTGGGTATGGAAATAGTATTTTGCTATTGCTGTAACCGAGTTTCTTCTGCTTTGGACCCTTTTAAATTATTAAGTTTGTGTTTCCACCACTCTTACCTTTTGAATAAGTTATATTGCTTTTTATATACAAATAGTCTTATTCTGGAAGAACTTTGGAGATCATGTGGATTCAAAGTTACAAGATTTAATGTTTTGGATCGTTTTAGACAATGTTGATGGTTTGAGTCATCATGCACATGAACTCTTCCATATTAACCAATCCATCACCATCTGCGTCAACAGCTTTCACCATCCTCTTGCAGTCCTCTAAGCTACACCTCTCGCCAAGCTTTCGAAGAACCGACATCACTTCCTCTGCGCTTATCTTCCCGTCGCCGTTAAGATCAAAAGTCCAGAAAGCGTTTCGTATATCCGAAGATCTAATCCCTCCACTTCTCTTGTATGCTTCTATAAACTCCCTGAAGTCAATAAACCCATCACCATCCAAATCCACAGCCTTAAAGATCTTGGGAACATCCTCAATCGCCTTCTCTTGTCCTAGAGCTCTCAGCACCACCTTGTACTCGGTCTGAGAGATTTTCCCGTCTTTGTCCGAGTCGAATCTGTTGAAAACACGTCTCATCTCGTTGGTTGTAGGCTGAGAGACCCCTCCTGATCCGGGTGAAGACAGGCCTGAGGATTGTCTGTCTCTAGAGAACATTCTTGAAGGCTTCCTCAACACCTTGTTCTTAGAGAGCTTGTATTGCAGTTCAAGAAAGCTCACGTTCGACATCTCTGCTTTGATTCTTGTGAGGGGGGGAGGGGTGGGGGGGGGGGGGGGGGTTTTAAAAAACCCCCCGGGGCCCAATCNCCCACGAGGCTCAATCTCACAACTTATAAAGGGAACAAAGAGAGAGAAAAAAAGATAGATTCTTTTTTAGCTAAAAGATGACAAAAGAGAGTCTTGGGGTTGAAGAAACATGTGACTTTATTCCTTGGCAACTTAGATTTCATGTTGAGTGAGAGAGAGATTCGAGAAAGGAAGAGGATAAGATTAACAATGAACGAGAATAATTAACGTTTTGAGACCGAAAGTTAGAGAATCTGATGAACTTGTACGTACTTTTGGAATCTGATACCGCAATTTGTATGTCTGTCCATCCAAATTCATCAGTTAGGAGGGGCTGTTTGTTAATTTCATCATCATATAGAGGATGTCTACGCAATTTTTGTTGATAAGACTCTTATGTGATTCCAGCAATATTTTAAAAATATAAATTATTCATAATAATGTATAAGCAGAATCCAAATCTGAATATCAAAATCATAGCCGTTATTATTATGGTCTGAATATCAATCAAACACAAACATGACTGACTGGTAAGAACTAAAGCAACATACTGTAACCTGTGAACTACACTAACCTGTTAGATTATAACTCAGAACAATAGAGTTCCTCAAGGAAAATTCCGAGTCTTAAACGAAATAGAGCTGCATGTCAGTCAATCAATCTGTCATGATAGCAATGAGATTAACAGAGCTGCATATCAATCTCTTAGGTGAAGATCATGGCCTAAACTGAAAGATGGTCCTTTTAGCTTGCCATGATCAATCAAGTATCAGACTTTTCTGCATCATGTTCCAGATTAGAGTCGCTTTTCATTTCCATTAGCAACTCTTCCGCGAGCTTCCCGTCCTGGTTTTGACTCAAACCCTTCAACAGAGCATTGTAGGTGACAAGAGTAGGATTAAACCCGAGGCATTCATCATCACAATATCAGGCTTCATTCCATTTCCTACAACTCTCTCAAACAACTCATCTGCTTCCTTCGTCTTCTTTCTTCTACACAGGACGTAAACAAGCAATGCATAAGTAAACTGCGTCGGCTTAATCCCATCGTTCACCATTTCGTCGTGCAAAGCAAATGCTTTCTTTGCATCTCCATGATGACAATATCCATTTATAAGTATGCTGTAAGTAACAGCATCCAAGGCAATACCTTTCTCTCTAATCTCTCTTATCAATATCTCAGCTGCTTCAATCTTGTTTTCACCATAAACAAACCATGAATCAACAACCCGTAGTAAGTATAAGGGTTATATGTAGTATTTTGAGAGTTTTGTTTCATGAGTTAATTTGTTTAAAATCCATCTCCCAATAACAAAAGTTTTAATGGATTCATGAAATCATTAAAACACAAACTTTTTGAATAACAATGGATTCTATATGTAATTTAAAAATCATCAAACCAATAACAATTAACAATGGAATTTAGTAAGATTATCAGAATTCATAAACCAATAACAAAAGATTCTTAAAATTTTAAAAATTCTTTAAAATCTATCTCCCAATAACCTCTTAGATTAATTTTCAATGTCTTTTACAATAAAATATTTTGACTGATTTTCTAAATTTACATGTTGTTTTCAAATCTAACAAAAACTCTTTTTAAATTTAATAATTCTGATAACTTTTAAAAATTTTAAAATAAATGTTGTTTTCAAATCTAACAAAAACTCTTTTTAAATTTAATAATTATGATAACTTTAATTTTTTTTAAAAATTCACATAAATTCTACTTCCGATAATCTTCCTTAGTATAAATCACCTAAAATCACTTAAAAACACCCTCCTTAGATTCTACCATCCTGGTAAAGAAGAGATAAAGAAAAATTAAATACATGTACCATATATATTTAATATGACCATATTTTTTTGGACTGTATTTAATATGCCCAGATTTTATTGACCTCATTTAATATGCTCATTTCAATCTTTAACACATTATTATCCTATAAATCGTCTTTCATCAATCTCTCAATTTTAAGCATCAATCAATACAAAGTTAACTAAACGTAAAAGAAAAAAAAAAAAAATGGCCAAGGCATCTTCTTCACTTGCTGTCTCTATCATTTTTCTTGTGATGTTTGTCTTAGGTATGTAATTTTCTTGAGGTTTATACATAAGATACATTTGTTTAATTTCAGATCAATTGTTGGCACATGCTTCATATGATATACAGTAGACTTGTAGTTTATTGTGATGTTAGCCTTAGAGATGCATTTACTTTTATTGTCTAGTCATATAAATTATACAATGTGTTTACGTAACTCTACTGTGAGTTTTTTTTGAGGAACTTTTCTGCTAGTAATTTCTAGTCTTGGTTTTATTTATATGCAAATTCATCATATGTATTGTAGTTCATTTTTTAAAATAATTTTTTCATTATCTAAATTTAAAAAGTGATTTTGTTTATGTATAGTTGAGGAGAATATGGGAGGACTTCCACCTCCATATACATTCTGTCAAGTGACTTTTGGCCACTGCAACAATGATGGTGATTGCATTAAGCTATGCCCAGATATTTTTGGACATGCTGACAAAATGAAAGCAAAATGTCGCTCGGACAGCATGTGTGATTGCAATTGGTGTGGTTATGTATAAATTATTATTAATAATGTATAAGCAGATTCTAAATCTAAATATCAAAATCGTAGGCGTTATAGTCTTTCATAATATATTGCGGTTGAACTTTTGATATCAATAAATAAATTTATAGAATAAAACGAGTTATGATTATGCTTAGTCCAAATGGAGTCAAAACTATAAGACTAAGACAAAACTTCCTCCAAAAAGTTTGTAAACCATTGAGATGCTTCTTCTCCTTCATCCAGCGCAGAACTAGACCACTCCCAAACAGAGACACAGTCTACCATTTTGTCAGGTTTAGCTAGTGAGACCTTGAGGACAATGAATGAGTGATGCGTTTCTTTATTGTTGCAGTTACTTAAAAGTGAATCCATACCAAGTCTTGATCCAAATAATGAGGTAGATGATTACTGTTTTCCAAGTCTCAAGAACCTTTTTGCAGCAGCAACCACATTCATAGATCAAATTGCCGATCATCATCATTTTGCTGATGTTTGAATACAATAATATATACTTTTTAAGACATTCTATACAAGCATTTTTTTTTTTTTTTTTTTTTTTTTTTTTNTCATTGATACAATAAGATTTGTTAACAAATTTAATATTCTAAAATCATTGACTATTGACTAACAATCAGATTATTCCATTTTTCAAAAATCTCTACTTTCCAGTAAGAGATTTAAGATCTACCAAATTTAGCAAATTTAATATTCTACCAAATCATTGAATTTAATATTGGTTTAATAAATTGAACAAATTTCAATTCAACAGATTTTAAAATTTTAATAAATTCAACAGAATTAATATTTAATATTGAACAAATTAAATATTTAGAATAAATTCAGAAAGTTTTACAAATTCAACAAAATTAATATTCAACAAATCATTGATTTAGTATGCTCAATTTTTGTGACTACATTTGATGCACTTATGGGGGTGATTGGTAGGTGCTGTGGTTGCTGTGCAAAGCTCTATATATCTCTACAGCAAGCCAAAGTTACCAATCAAGCTCTATTTTCTTCACTTTCCATTTTTAATACATACAACAATTTTATTCTTTTATGGAAGTTTCGTGGCTGTGGAAAACAATTTTTCTAGAGCACCAAAATTAGTGCTCTCAAAATTCTCTCTTTTTTCTTTCCTTATTATTTTTTCCACATTCTCTTTTTAATATATTATTTCTATATCTTATTTTTTTTTGGTTTTAATGCTATATTTAATGATATAATTTATAACAAAAAAAATTTACAGCACTAAAATCTACAGACAGCAAAAAAATTTACAGCAAAAAAGCCAAACCTACAGCAACAACCAATCAGGCCCATGTCTCTATCATCTTTCTTGTGATGTTTGCCTTAGGTATGCAATTATCTTGAGGTTCATACATAAAGTACATATCTTTATTATCATCTCAATTATTTGGCACATGCTTCACATGATATAGATTTATTGTGATGTTAGTCTTAGATATGCATTTACTTTTATTGTTTAGTATGAGATATAGACTTGTAATTTTAAGTATGATATAGTCTCAAACGACCAAGTTACAGAATTCACCAAAAGCAGAGATCATTCAAAGTTGTCATGCTAAATACTGAGTTAATGGAGCTGCATATCAACCTCTTCGGTGAAGATCGGATGATCCTGTAGCTTGCCATGATCAATCAAGTATCAGACTTTTTTCCACCAAATTAGAGTCACTTTTCATTTCCATAAGCAATTCTTCTGGGAGCCTCCCGTCCTGGTTTTTACTCAAACCCTTCAACAGAGCATTGTAGGTGACAAGAGTGGGATTAAACCCACGAAAGCCGAAAACCGCCTGCCTTGTAGTGTCCCCTCTCTTTCTTATCAAAGTGTTGTAACTAATATGGTCAGGTTTGATTCCTCTTCTCTTCATCTCACCCATCAGCTCACGAGCCTCTTCGAACTTCCCTTCTCCACAGAGACCCCTCATCAAGCAATTGAATGTCACATCGTCAGGATCGATTCTCATCTGATCCATCTCCTTGAGAATCGAAAACGCACGCTCCATGTTACCGGTACTACAGTGGCCATCCATCAACACATTCATCATCACAAGATCAGGCCTCATTCCCTTTCCTACAACTCTCTCAAACAACTCATCTGCTTCCTTTATCTTCTTTCTTCTACACAGGACGTAAACAAGCGACGCATAAGTAAACTGCGTCGGCTTAATCCCATCGGTCACCATTTCGTCGTGCAAAGCAAATGCTTTCTTTGCATCTCCATGGTGGCAATATCCATTTATAAGTATGTTGTAAGCAACAGCATCAAAGGCAATACCTTTCTCTCTAATCTCTCTTATCAACATCTCAGCGGCTTCAACCTTGTTCTCCATAAACAAACCATGAATCAACGCGTTGTAAGTATAAAACGTTGGATTGAAACCTTCTCTCACCATCTCATCCCTGTAAGCAAAAGCTGTCTCTAAATCCCCTTTGTTGCTACAACCACGGATCAAGATATTGTAAGAAACAGAGTCCGGAACCAAACCCAACTCCTTCATCTCCCTCAACACCTCAGAGGCTCTTCCTTCACTGCACATCCAAGAGAGAATCGGATTGTATGTCTGCAAATCTGGTTGAAAGCCTTTAGATTTCATCTCGTTGATGATCATACGAGCTCCGTCGATTCGTCCTTTCAACGAATACCCTTGTACAAGAGTGTTGTAAGTCACAACGTTAGGCTTGATTCCAAAACTCTCCATGATTCCAAACATTTCCTTGGCTCTTTTCAACTTCCCTTCTTTGCACAAGACGTTGATCATAATGTTGTAAGTGTGTAGATTCGACTTAATCTCCATCCTAAACATATCAGCATAGAAGACCCAAGCACTCTCTGTTCGATTCAAATTCGATAACAAACTCAGAATACAGTTACAAGTTTCGGTTTTGGGATCGAAACCTTTCTCCTTCATCAAGTAGAAGCACTCTATAGCTTCATCGACCAGCTTCAGCTCACAGCAACATCTGACCAAGAAATCGAAAAGGGTCGTGCTTTTCGTCTCTAATCGATCACGAGCAAGCTCTAGTTCATCGAAAATGTCTTTAACACTACTACTACTACGAACGACTTGCTTCAGCAACTCAATAGTGGGTTTTGGAGAAGAGAGCTTAGAGACAACAGCGATGGCTATGCACTGAGTTTGAACGTCTAGGCAACGAATATCGATGCGGTTGACGAAATTGAGTGCTAAATCAGGAGTCTTGAGGAGGTTGAGTAGAGTTGTTGATACAAGGGAAGGTGTGAGCTTGTTCGAAAGCTGTTCGACGATATGCCACTGAGAAGATCTTACAGAGTCGAGCAAAATATCAGAAGTTATCGGTGGTGGCTCTGATTCGGTGGTGGAATTTAAGGTCAAAGAAGAAAGACGTGCGGCAGTAGGAGAATAGACGGTGCCGGAGAGAACTGAGATTCGGTGGCGTAAGTGACAGGGGAATGTCAACCGTCTCATGGCCAAGCTCGGAAAAACAGAGCACAACAAAAGTAGATATGTCCAAGCACAGAACAAAGAAGGGCCTTAATTCTTGTCAGGTATAAAGAAATGACGAACTGAAGACGAAGAAGATGAAGAAGAATTGATTTTCAGAGTGATGATGATCGCGTCGGTTCGTCAATTCTTCTTAATTTGGTTAAGTTGGTTTAGTCTTGGTAGAATTGGTTTAATTGGAATTTGGAATATCAGTTTGGTTTGATTTATTTGGATTTCTGGTTCAACAACCGTCAATGTAAATGTTAAAAACCGAAGTAAATTCAGAGGTTTTTGGCTAACTAGATACATACAAATAAATAAATCAAAATTTTGACTGACACTTGACTACTTGAGTAATATAAAGAAATAGATTGAGTTTTTTGGTTAAAAGAAACTGATTTGATTAGTCTATATGTACCGAATTATTTTTGGGTCATTTTGGTTTTGATTTGGGTCACAACAGTTTATTTGATTTTGGTTTGGATTTCAGATAGTACAAATGTGTAGATTGAACATAGACATAATTTATAACCTTTGATTCAGTAAAATTTATGGCAAAGAATCAGAATTATAACTACATTAATAAAAACAAGGTATTACAAAACAACCAAGAATTACAAGTTACAAACACACAAAGTATAAAAAGCCTGAAACCAGAGAGAATCTCATTAGGCTTTCTTCAACTTATTAGAAATCCAAAAAGCTTTTGAATTTTGAATCAATCTTCATTCTCTTCTCTCTCTCTAGGCACAGCACCAAACTCTTTAACAAGAATCTCAGCTACCAATGGAACCAAATCAGTAACACGAACACCTTTCTTATAAATCTGCCCCAAATGCGAGTCACTCCCTATCCTCCCTCCAACGTACACATCAGCACCCTCAACAGGCTTCCCATTCTCGCCACGTGTCAAACACCCCATGAATCCAATATCAGCAACTTGAACCTGACCACAAGTGTTGGGACACCCTGTCCAATGCATCCTCACCGGCTTTGTCACAGCCACTAGTCTCTCAACTTCCTCTGTAACTTTCAAAGCTCTTAGCTTTGTTTCGATTATCGCTTGCCCGCAGAACTGGTTCCCGGTACAGGCAACTAAACCTTTCATCAAGATCGATGGCTCTGGAGAGAACCGGTTCTTGAGAAACGGTTCTTGAAGCAAAGCCTCGGTTTTCGAGGTTTCGACATTCGGGATGATGATGTTTTGCTCTACAGTGAGTCTAAGCTCGCCTGAGCCGTATGTGTCAGCTAAACGAGCAAGCTCGTCCATATCATCCGCTTGTAACCTACCAACGGGAACGTGAAGGCCAATGAAGCTAAGACCTTCTTGTTTCTGAGGATGGACTCCGAAATAGTCTCTCCTCTCCCAATTCTTGTTCACAAGATCCTCTGAAGATCCTCTCTCGAGCTTCCCATTCGGCATTCTCTTCTCCACTTCAGCTCTAAACCCTTCAACACCCTTTACAAATTTTCCACAAAACAAAAATCAACAATCAAGAACTTCCAATACAATCAAGCAAAGATTAC